>UESW01004512.1:682613-777460 GCA_900491605.1 Calamus simplicifolius
GAGTGGACGCGAGCACACTTTGGAGAGCCCGAATCTCCGACCCCATCCTCGCCATCTGGAAAAGCCAAAATCAATCGGCGTCGCAAGGAGCCAGTAGAAAAATAAAGAGGGTAAAATGGGAGCATACCTCCCCCTCTCGCCTGGCCAACCTTTTGGCCAGCTCCTCGGCCTCACTCCGGGCTCTTGTCCTGTCAGCGCCGACCAGCTCGACCCTCTCTTGCAGGGTACTGATCTTCGATTGTCTGGCTTCAATCTCCCCACGAGCTTGCGACAACTCGTCACTCACCCGAGTTATCGTCCCTTGATGCCACCTAGCGTTCTCCTTCAAATGGGCAATTTCACCATCACGCCGTTTCAATTTCTCCTCCACTTCGCCGAGCATTCTCGCCAGGCGCCTTCTTTCATCGTCGGCCTCCCTCCCCAGCCGACTCATACTCTCACCATGTTCCCGCGCATCGCCGCCACCTCCGCGGAGTGTTTCGATTTAATCTGGCCAACTCCAAGCACGCGTCGTCGTTCTTCGCAGGAGTCCCTGTAACTCCTCCACCCTGCGCTTCTGCTTGGACACCTCGTCCACGGCAGCCTGATGTGCCGCCCTTGCCGCCTTCGAGTTCCTGTCCATCGTGTCCATGAGCTCTTCGAACTGCTCAGACACCTTCAGCCGCGACTGGAGCTCGACATTCTCCCTCCGGGCCTGGACGCTGGCCCCCGTCGCCAAACTCAAGCGCCAGCAAATCGCCCGGGAAAGCAAACGCTCTGCAAAGGCAAAAACTGAATAAGCGCCCACGACGGGGTCCATCGAGAAACATCTGTCACGCAGGAAAAGTGACTCACCCGCGAAGCGTAGTCCCGGGTCATCCTCAAAGTCGTGTTATCAATGGCAGGAAGGAGATGGATACTCTCAGCTACACCTTGCTGCCCGAACGCAGCATCTACCAACCCCAGGTCGGCAAACTTGTCCGCCGACGGATCCGCACCCGGATGCAGGACCGACCTTATCATGGCGGAAAACGCCTCATCAATGCTAGTCTCCGAGCTGCTGGGTTGACCGGCCCCGCCTGAGGGACCGGCCTGGACGACCCCCACCTGAGAAGCCTTCAACCTCCCAGCCTCCTCCATCAAGGCCCTGGCTTGGGCCTCTTCAGATAGCTCGGCCAGCCCAAGCGCCAGCCTCCCCAAAATCTTCTTCGAGGGAGCCCCGATCGTGGGACCCCCACTTTGTTGTGCTCCCTCCACCGATGCATCCTTTCCAGTCGCCACCACCTGCGTCTCCTCCGCGGGCTCCCCCGAGGCCTCGGTCTGACCCGCCTCTTGACCCATCGAGGGCGGCCCGACCTCACTGCTACCAGACTCCCCGGCGGACAGACCAAGTAGGGGCTCCCCCTGAACTTCCTCCGCTGCGGCTATCTCCTCCCCTCTCCCGCTGGAGCCAGTGGTAATCCCGCGGGGACAATGGGCCCCTCTGCTACGGCCGCCTCCGCTGGACCCGTCGCAGGTTCCTCTTTCAAGGGGGACGCGGTCGGACGAGCCAGCGGAGCTTCATCCGAACTGTCCGATATCTCCAGTACGAGGGCGCCAGGTGCCGTGGCCATTCTCCCCGGATCCTCCTTCGCCCCCGGCGGTCCTATGGGGACTGCTCCGACGTCCGGCGGGTTTTTGGCAGAGGTATGGGCCCTTTTCTCGGGCCGGCCGCTGTCCGCGCCGCTACCTTCCCCTGGGCGCTTCCCCCTCTTCCTCTTGGAGAGGCTCGACAACGCCAACCTTGTGGCTGTCAAACCGGAATTTACATACTCAGACCCAAGCGCGGTAATCGAGAAAAATACACAGCGCAAAAAGGGACTCACCTTGTGGATCCAGAGGGCTGAGCCCGGCTGCGAAGAGGGCCCCCTCCGATAATAGGTCGTTAGCCGAAAATACCTGTCCATTACGAAGGACATCCAGGTCCCTCTCCTCCTGCGCCGATAAGGCCGGATGCGTCTCCGCATCCCTCGCAACTTCCCCCCATCGTCGAGGGAAATCGGAACCGACGTTCCCCTCCGCAATCACGAATCGGCTCTTCCACCCCTTGATGGAAGAAGGCTTATCCGCGATGACATTAAAAGATCTCCGGGGCCCGATGGAGGTCCACTCCGATTTCCTCCCGGGAGTCAAGTGGTAACAGGTGCGGAAAAGGGGGAGAGTTGCAACGACTTGAATCTGGTGACACATCGAAATGAATCCGACGATATTCCGCCAACTATTTGGAGCCACCATCGATGGACAGATGTTGTAGTGGGTCATGATCTCCTTCACCAAGGGATGGAGAGGAAAACGAAGACCCGCCTTAAAACTATCCTCATAGATAAAGACTCCGGACTCTAATCCCCGAGTAACCCTATCTTCGGGTTCCGGCACCCGCAAAACTACATCCAGGGCAGACCATACCTCTGGTGAATCCTCCCCAAATCCTCAGCAACGATTTCTGAGGCCACATCTTCAGGGCTCATCGCCATCTCGGTTGAGGGAAATCCTGGGCGAAAACGATGAACGCTGGAGAGGATGAGAGACCAATGCTCTTCTGAAAACAAGGTGAGAAGACGCCGCGAACATGCGCACATGTGCATAAGTATATATATATAGGGCGGCTGTCACTTCGCTTCTCCGCCAAGGAACCGCCCTGGGGAGGCGGGACGTCTCATTCGAGGCGTCCGGAATCGCCTCGACAAACCTCCATATCGATCGGGATTCACGGCACGGCACAATCTCAACCGTCGCTAGTGGAGGAACCTTACCTCCGAAGGTACGATGGCCCTGTCGCATTAATTAGGGCATCATTGCATGAACTGTTTAGGCCAAGACGTCCCATCCAGGGCGCGCCACTTGAGCTTATACTCCCTACGCCCGAACCTACGCTTCGAACTAGGGAGTGGAGGGCATGTGTTGGGGGGTAAAATCGTCATTGCATTGATATCCGTGCGAGGCGGCTAAGGCTGACCTCCTCCCGCCGTCTCCCTTCGGGCTTCCCTAGCTCGGCCCTTCCGGGCTTCGTAGCTCGGCCTCTTCCGGGCTTCCTTCCGGGCTTCCGTAGCTCGGCCTTTCCGGGCTTCCTAGCTCGGCCCCTTCCGGGCTTCCCTAGCTCGGCCTTTCCGGGCTTCCGTAGCTTGGCCCTTTCCGGGCTTCCGTAGCTTGGCCCTTTCCGGGCTTCCCTAGCTTGGCCCCTTCCGGGTTTCCCTAGCTCGACCCCTTCCGGGCTTCCCTAGCTCGGCCTTTCCAGGCTTCCGTAGCTCGGCCTCTTCCGGGCTTCCCTAGCTCGGCCCCTTCCGGGCTTCCCTAGCTCGGTCCTTTCCAGGCTTCCGTAGCTCGGCCTCTTTCGGGCTTCGCTAGCTCGGCCTCTTCCGGGCTTCCCTAGCTCGGCCCCTTCCGGGCTTCCGTAGCTGCTTCTACCTAGCGATCCACGCCCTGACGTCTACCTCCGCGGAACCTGACGCGGGAGAGCTTAAGCTTACCCGAGCAGCACCTTAGGCAAGGAATCATGTTGAGACGTGGCCTAAGACCTATTGTAACCGCCCCAGGTCTACTCACCCAGATCCCAAGACATCAAGGAGCTCTCCCAGCCGTCGATCCCTTAACAAACAAGGCGTGGATTCTAACGGCCCCACAACGGCCTGATTCTGTCTACCCCCGTATCGTAACAACCCCAGAACCTTCCAGAAGACGCTCAAGTCCCCAGGTGACAGTCTATAAATATCAGATTGGCAGATTCCCTCAGGTACGCAACTCTTTACGCACACTTGCGTGCTTACACCCCCACTCTCACTCTCCTGCTCTCGCCGGTAGCTCGTCGGCGCTCCTGCCCTTTGGAGCCTCCGATTGGCCGCCCCCTGAGAGGTCTCCCGGAGAGATCCACCTCCTCACTGTCTGGTTGATCGCCGATTTCTTCTCCACTGACTTGAGCGTCGGAGGGTCTTCCACGGAGGGCCACCCCCAGCGCCTCCCACGTGTGGACTTCTTGTGCAGGTCCGCAGCACCGCTCTCCCTGGAGATTGACCGCGCCCGAGTCGGAGGACGGATTCCGGCGGCAACATCACCAAAAAAAAAAAAAACATATATATATAGAGAGAGAGAGAGAGTAAGAGGGATCAATGTTCTTTGTGCAAGCCTTAAAGGCCAATGTGGTGGCCGGCGGGCAGGATGCTGCAGCGAGGGAGTTGTTGTGGCACGGCCGCGGTCGTCGGACCTCGGCGACCCTCGGCCTTGCCGCTTTGACCGTGGCATAGGCAGGCGCGGCTGGTATTTTGGTGCGGCCCAGCCACTCCTAGCGGCAGGCCACCGCACCTTCACCGGTGGGATGCTCCGACAGGGGAGGGGCAGGGGCCACCTGTTTAAGGGTTGCCGGCCGACGACTCTCGGGAGCCGCGATGGGCTTCCCATACAGTTTTTCCGACTGCTTGGGGGCCAAAACCAGCCATGCCGAAGGAGGAAAAGAAAACTTTAGGCTGCGTTTGATAGTTTTATCTGAATTATTGTTAATTTAAATTAGCCCATCAGATAACTATGTTTAAGTATATATTTTAAATAATAATCTATTTTATATAAATAAAAAATGGTTATCTACATTACCAAAGGTATGGTAATTTAATAATTTTTTATTTTTATATAAAATTACCCACTTTTTAAAATCACTCCCTACTCGCCTCCTCTCCTACTTTTGCTGCATCGAATCGGTCGCGGGTAATAGATCTCTACCGTCCGACACCTCGATAATTATCTTCAGTTACCGTGAAACTTCTTCCTATTAGTGGCGGCATTCTCAATCCAGCTTTGAATATTATTTATAAATATAATTTTTATAAACATTATCATTTATAAATATAAAATTTTTAAATCAAATATGTAATAATTTATAATTTTTTTAATAAATTTATATAGAAGTATTTTGAGAATTTGATATTATATGACTGATAATCTGTTTGTGATATCAAACATAGTAATCAGTATTGCTATTGCATTACTTATGTATATCAAACACATAATGTTAGATTACTTAGTTCTTGTCTTGGGTTATTTCATTAAGTTTTAGATTTAAGTTTTTTAACGCAATTTTTGGAACCCAAATTATTTTTGACCCAACCATTTTGAAATTAAGATTAGATTTGGGATAGGTTTAGTTATGAAAAAAAAAAATATTACACATTTTAGGCTAATACGAGTTAAGATAATTAAGCCTTAAGTTGGATGCAAGCCTATGGTGCAACTTGGGCTTATGAAACTCGGGTTTTCCTTAACCCTAACCCTAACCCTATTTGTAAAATGTCAATCCTAACCCTAACCCTAACCCTATTTGTAAACTATCAATCCTAACCATAACCCTATTTGTAAAACTTCAACCTTAACCCTATTTTTTAAAATTAGGTTCAAGTTGAGTTTCGGATTGGAATTCGAGTTGATGGAAAAAAAAAGATAAAATGCTTTTTTCAAAGTAAATAAACATTAAATTATGGATCTCAAAGGCAGAAAAATAAATCCTTTGCCGAATGCAAAAGCTGAACTCGGGGCTTTAACATTGTATTTAAAAAAAAAAGTCTTACCTGAAACAAAGAAGAGGAGGAGGTGTCATAAACAAAGAGGAGGAGGCGGGAAGTGAAACGAAATGTACGGATAGTCTGCCTTTATGTTTATCCTTTTCCTCGTCTGCGATCGATGGCCTTGCCCTCCTCGCCTCAAGTTGGTCATCTCATCCGACCCGATTGGCTCCTTCAACGTCCTTAAAAATCTGGTGCCGATAAGCTACCCCCATTCGGATAACCCTCGGGTTTGGGTTATCTCGGGTTCAGATTGCGGTTAACCCTAACTCGGATCAATTGCAAATCAGGCTGGATTAAACCCGGGTCTTTCGGGTTCGAGTTGGACAAACATGAGTTTAAACACTGCTGTAATCGGGTTCGGCGGGCCGGTTTTAGATTGAACCCGACCCAAGTTGCACCCCTATGCAAGACTAGACTTTATAAAAAGAATTTGTTTTGAATCATGATTTTTAGAAATTAAAAAATTTAAATATTATATTGTGTGCAACAATAGCTTAATTAAATTTGCAACATAAACTAAGTAAGCTATTTTAATTAGTAATTTCACTAAATTATTGGATTATACAATTTCTAAATAAAATATATTTCCTATTATCTTGTAAAATAAATTTTGATGTTTTAATATTCATTTGAATATTTAATGTTATTATTTTTAGATTTTAGCTAATTTCTACATAATTTATTATTTCCAAAATAAAAATAATAATACATATGATAATAATGCAAAATAATTATAAATTAATATCACTTATGCAAAATAAGTAGTTATGATATATTTAAACCATAAAATAGTAATAATGTTTGATATTATTACTATTAACATAACTAATATGATATAAATATGTATTCATGCAAGTTAATCCAAAGAATTTTATAGATAACAATTAAATAAAATATGAGAATAAATTCTGAATGATAAAATATGTCACTCGTGATTTACTATGATATGACTTTATGATATGATTTCTGATGCCAAAACCTACCAGAATTAAACATGGTGCTTTGTCTCATCCACATAGATGAAATGTAGTGTTCTAGTCCTTTACAAGATATATCCGATCAGAGTTATGACCATGGCATAGTGGTAATAAGATGACATATAAATGCTAATAACGTAAGATAAGTAAATCATGACTGTACCGATTATCTTAAATAAGTGAATTATGATTATAATGATTTAAAAACTTAAAATTAAAAATTTTAAGATATGATATGGAATATGATTTTAACATATTTTAAAAATATAAGTAACACTAGATAACAAGATGATATGTAAATTATGATATATGAAAGTAAGTAAATCATGATATGCTATATTTTAAAATTATAATGATATATTTATATTAGGTTTACTTGCTGAGTGTGAGGAGCTCATTAAACTCTTATTAAAGTTCTTCAGAGTTGAAGAAATAAAGAGAAGATGGGTAGATAGATTGAAGCTTTTGCTAGCCTAGCTTTGATAAAATTTATGTTTTCTAGTTTTATATGTATTTATACATCTACTTTATTTGAAATTGTGATAAGAAAGTTATTATATTTTAATAGTATATTAGTTAATTATTTTTTTATTTGATGGTTGCTTTTGAATGCTTTGCATTCCTAACACGTAGTGGATTGCCACCTCTGAAATCTATCATAGGGTCTAGAGCGTGATACTAATCTTGAACAAGATTGCAACCACTTAGACATGCACATGTAGAACAATCAATTAAACGGCAACCTTGATTTTAAATTATAAAAGTAAGTTTGAAGGCCAAGACTAGTTCATCCTTTTGACTTTCCACAATAAAAGACAAAAAATTAACAATCACCTCCTCCTCTTCGGTGCCTGAAGCAACACAGTCCTTCTCTCCTACTAGAACGATCATTTCTTTAATCTTTCTTGGCTGAACAGTCTTTCACTCTTTGCCTCCAAATCATGAGCCACTTCCCTCCCCCTTTCTTATGTAGCTCAATTCAAACACTGGTCTCAGAGAACAGTAGGATGCATGATGGGTCAATCAATTGATTAGTTGTAGACCTGCATGCTGTCTCTTTTGCTTGGACTGTGGTAATAGTCTACCAAAGTGTTCATTGGACTATTTTCTTCTTTAAAGTTTATGGGCACGAAGATGATACCACCTTTTGAAAGTGACAAGAAGGTAAAGGATCCCTTTAATAGAGCTGAATAAGTTGATGGTAGACTCGAAGAAATTATGTTTCAGAAGTTGCTGGAGTTTGGGGTAGAGTTTTGTACTTGCAACACACCTGGAGACGGACAAGCCTCAGAAAAAGAATGGTGCTAATGGAGTTGCTTGTGAAATGAGGAAATAAACTCATTCAACTAAACAATGCCTCATGTCATGAAGTTGGTAGGAGGAGAGACCTGGGATTGGAGAGAATGAGCGAGACGAGTATATAATTGCGGGCTCCAATCAGGTAGTAGAACTCTTGCTCATTAAACAATAGATGGTTGGTAGTTGAGAAAGACCAAAAAAATGGTGAAATGTTGTTAGAATCCACACTGAGGACTACAAGCATGATAAGGGCTTAAGCATGTCTTTTTCATCATATATCAGTAGCTATTTTTCAAGGGATTATTTTGAGATTGTTTATGGAAAGAGGAAGTGATATGTTAATATTCATGGCACATGTTGACAATGATTTCATGAATATGACAATAAATGACAAACTCCAACAAAAATCTGACAGTGCTCCAATAAACAATTAAACAACCATTATCACTTGAATATTAGTGTGAAGTGATCCAAGCTAACCCGGATTCAATTATTGTTTTAAGGAGAGCTAATACTTTGCTCTAGCTATCCAAGTTTCCTATTTAATCAGATAGATTGAGCAGTGGTCATGTAGGGTTTCCTTGATAGTTATGTCCCGCTGCTGTTTACAAAGAAACTAGACAAAAGAAATCATTATTTAGATTTTAGAGTGTTGTTGTGGTTTTCCAAATGCAAGGCTATTTCTAAGAAGTTCATAAAGTAATGACACTGGGATGAAAGCTTGCCACTCAAAACAATCTCATGAGCTAACACATATATTGTGGATATATGGAAAATTGAGTGTTATTTAATTCATGTTTTTGGACCTTAATATATTCTTTGTGAAAAGGTATTGGGTCTTTATAGCGCAAAGAAGTCATAGATTAGTTCGCAGTTGGAGAGGTTGTATTAGTGCAACAATTTTGCCTACCTTAAGCACAATTTGCATTTAATACGATGGAGACCATTGAGGGGTAGTGGCAGTGATTTCAACAAAGCACTGGTGGGATCATCATTGGTTTTGCAAAAAAGTAATTTTTTTTTTTAGTTTTTTAAAAAAATTGGAACATAACTTTTGCCTCCATTTTTGTGCTTTGAAAATGAAAATAATAATAAAAAATGATGTGGTCAAATAGGGTCTAAATTTTTTTAATATACATACAATGTTTGTTTGACAAGATTTTCATTTATCTTACCTTGTATGTGTGTAAAGGAAAATATTTAAATGTTAGAGGTAAGATATCGTTTTCTTGCATTTATTGGTGCAACTTTTTGCCCATCCTGGAACACATGTAAACAGGATAGAAGCAAAGGTATGCCTTATCCAAACCTGATTAAATTAAGTTTTAAAACTTTTCAATCTAAATACGTCATTTGTCGAGTAAAATTTTCTCTATGAATTATTTCTTTTATCTCCTATCAATTTGATCATAGAATTCATGATTTGAGCATAGTTGTCAAACTTTACCTAAATATTGATCCAGCTAACGGCTCGGGTCACTGGTTCAACCGTTGAATTACCAATTAAACCATTGATCAATTATTTTAATATAAAATTATATTTATATTAAAAAAATTTAATTTTTAATAAAAATTTAAGATTAATATGATAATAAAATTCATGATCCCATCCGATTTAGGTTGGGTTGATCGGTTCACGAGTGAATCAAATGGATTGATCGGATTATTCCGGATGTCTTACGCATCCGATTTTATATTAGAATCGAACCGACTTGACCTCTGAATTTTGGTTCAATCGGTCCAACCGGTCGGTTCAGTTCGATTTTGACAACTATGGATTTATTTTTATTCAGTTAAACTAAAAACTTTAAAATAAATATGAGGAAGATTCTATTTGTCTTGGTTTAAGATTATTAATCTTTTATTGGGAAGATTATTAAGATCAAGCTCTGCAAGAGTCATAAGATTTAGTAAGTCATTATACACACTAATACATATCCAAATGAATATAATATGTATACATACAAGCACATATAAATATATATATATATACAAAAATATTTTACTCCTCTTATAAGAGGATATCTCGATCGCCCATAAAATTCATAATATAATATCAAAATTAAAGATGCATACTATATAGATCATAATTTAGATCTTTGAAATTGAAAATTAAAATTAAATGTATTAATTATATCTACTCTATATATTAAATGGGTGACAACAACATAAAACCATATACGATTTAAGCATCAATATCTAACATTTAAGTATTTTATTATATATTTTTGCATACTAACACAGTAGAAATTATTCATTTTTTTTTATCCATTTAGTTAATAGGTTAGAGATGACTATCATAGATGATCATATCTTTGATTTAATTGTGTTATTATAATTTTTGAATAGAAAAATAATGTAGTGAGAGAGAGAGAGAGAGAGAGAGAGAGAGGCGAGGACGGCATGGAGCATCCACCTAACTGAACTCCCCACCAGCATCCACAGCGTGCTCATTCCCCACTAAAATATACCCCTTAGAAGTCCGATAGGCGATAACGATTGGTTTGAACAGCGAACGGTGGCGGTAGCCACCGGGGGCCACACAATTTACTACGACCGGGCGTGCCACCTACCAAAAGAAGTAGCTGTGAGAGACCCGCAACACGCGTCCCCTCCGCTCCACAAGAATGAAGCAATCGAAAACCCGATCGACCACGAAGAGTTGGTCATCGGCACCACCCAACTTTCAGTCAAAATTCAATGGTCTAATAAGCTCAACGCACCGGTGCTTTCCCCCCTCCCGAGGACGAGCAAAATATTTTCAAAGAGAGGCGAATAAATCTAATTTCTATGATGAGTTTTGACCGGGAGGGGAATCGTTTTTTTCTGGCTTAATCCGAAAAGCGGGGCCAGTGGAGGCGGAGGGGCAGGAAAAGATGGGATCTTTGGATGAATGGGATGGGGGTAGTTGGGAGCTACTTCGCTTCCTTCCTTCCAATTGACATATGAGACGAGAAGGGAAGACGGAGGAGGGTGGCAGGTATCACGTGGAGCTCCTTACGCTTTTAAAGCAGTTAGTTTTCTCTCTCTTTCTCTCATAATTCTGCTGTTCCTTCTCTCTCTCTCTCTCTGCCCTTTCTTCTCTTCTTTCCTCATTTCTACTAGCCATTTCGTCGAATACTTGGGGCCTCTTGGCGAGTTGACGCTCCGCGGCGTGCCGAGGAACAACGATTAGAATCTAGAACGATTTCTGATCCGGATTTGGCTTGAAAGGGGACATCTTTTTCTCCCCTCTCTCTACTCCGATGTGAGCTGCCCCACGATCTCACCTTTTTTTGCCTTTTCTCCTACTCCTTTTCTCTTCGTTCTGGTACTTGTGTGGATTTCTGCCGTTCGGACCTTGTTTGGATGTGTTTGGGATGCTGGGTCCTGCTTTTTTGGTTTATTGGGTTGTGACGTTTGCTTTTTGTTCAAGTTTTGAGTGTTTGCTTTATCTAGATTTTTTCCCCCATTAATTCGGAGGCTAGTCTGATTTAATACTAGAGGAGAGTTGCTATGTGGTCGTGTCTATCTTTTCGAAAATAAGTTTAGTGAGATTGATTAATTCGGGTGCAATCATTGAGCTCAAATATATCATGGAAGAGTGATTATATTCATTATATTTGATTTCGTGTGATTTAATCACTGTCATCATCAAACCTACTTATGTTTTCTTTTGGTTCCTATTGTATGATACTTCTTTACAGAACACCTTGGATTTTGGTTAATGCCTTTTCTCCTCCATTTTTTTTTCTCTTTCAATTTGTTGCAAATTTGTGATTTTATTCTGTGTTCTCCTTTTAAATTTGACATGTGATAAGCAGTTAACTATTAAATAAACTTCTAAACTGATATGGACATGGAATAATCTGTCAGGAGTGTAATTTTTACCCTGATACCTTGATAATTATTAGATCTTTTCACATAACTATCTCGATAGAATTAGAATGTTATGCAATGTGTTTCTAGACCTTCTTTGCATCATAGTCTGTATGAGTTGGATTTTATAAATCGTTTTCCATGTTTACTCTTTTACTCTAGACTTGACAAATATTATAAAATTAAAATTTGAACGAAATAATATAAATAGTAGTTTGCAAAATTGATCCCTAAGTTATAAACGAAAACCCTAGCAAGCTTGTGTTACTAAATGTTGGTCATGGAGTTGTTGTCGCTAGGTGTGCACTAAACCCTAGCAAGCTTGAAAAAGGTGAAAAGAATGATATGTAAAAAAGAAGCCTTTAGTTTAAAATGCTTGAATCTATTTATAATATTCTTTTTTCTATGCAGCATGTCTCAAGTCCAGAGGGGACCAGTGATGGCAGAACCTTGGGGCATGAATGGAGTTGTAAATGGAACAGTTCAACTCAGGCATGCAGCTACACTGTCAGAAGTCGATGAGTTCTGCATGGCACTTGGTGGCAAGAAACCTATCCACAGTATATTAATTGCAAATAATGGAATGGCGGCTGTTAAATTTATCCGTAGCATCAGAACGTGGGCTTATGAAACTTTTGGAACGGAGAAAGCGATTCTATTGGTAGCTATGGCGACTCCTGAAGACTTGAGAATAAATGCAGAGCACATTAGGATTGCTGATCAATTTGTGGAAGTTCCTGGAGGAACCAACAATAACAATTATGCCAATGTTCAACTCATTGTCGAGGTTGGTTCTTTTTTACTTCAGTTTTTGCAAATTTGCTTAATATTGATCACCTGAAGTCGGAATAAACTTGTAAGAGTCTTTGCTTTTTTTTGGCTTTATGAATATAACAATTCAAAATGTTGACAGATGGCGGAAATAACTCATGTTTCTGCTGTTTGGCCTGGTTGGGGCCATGCATCTGAGAACCCTGAACTTCCAGATGCATTAAATGCAAAAGGAATACTTTTCCTTGGGCCTCCAGCTGCATCAATGGCAGCACTGGGTGACAAAATTGGTTCTTCTCTGATTGCTCAAGCTGCAGGAGTACCAACCCTTCCATGGAGTGGCTCACTTGTAAGTCATCCACTGTCCTTGGTATTTAATAAACCTACTTATTTTTTTGTCCTTAAATGTGCCATATCCACTTTCCTCAAAATGATTTTACAGGTGAAAATTCCAGCAGACAACTGTTTGGATTCTATTCCCGAGGAAATTTATAGAGAAGCTTGTGTTTATACAACAGAAGAAGCGGTGGCCAGTTGTCAGGTGGTTGGTTACCCAGCCATGATCAAGCATCCTGGGGTGGCGGTGGCAAAGGAATTAGGAAGGTTTGCATCCTATCAATAATAAATGTTTGTTTATTCTCATCTTTTATAATGTTTTAAAAATATTCTTAATTTTAATATATGAAAACAGTTTTAGTATAATTAGAAAGGAAAATAAATATAGATTACAAATTGGGGACCATGGAATTACTAAGAATGATTATTTTTGGTATTTAGGATCGATTATTTATAAGAAAAAAGAAATTGAGGATGATGTTGTTCATAAGATTAAAGCAGGTTGGATGAAATGGAGAAGTGCAACTGGAATATTATATAATTATAGAGTACTTGTCCAGTTGAAGAAAAAGTTTTATGGGACAACCATAGGACCACATGCTTTATGTCATGGATTATTGGGCAGTTAAAAAAATATGCATATATAAGATGAATGTGATGAAAATGAGAATGTTAAGATGGATGTGTGGTAATGCAAGAAAAGATAGAATATGAAATGAAACCATTTGTAAAAAGGTAGAGATAGCTCCAATCAATGATAAATTAAGAAAATGATGACTTAAAAAGTCTGGATATATGCAATGTAAAACCTAGTGATGCATTTATATGGAAGAGTGACTTGATACATGTAGAAGATAGAAAAGATAGAGGTACATCGAAAATCATATCGAAGGAAGTGATAAAGAAAGACTTAAAATTTTTGCATCTTACAAAAATATATAAGTCAGAATAGAACTGAATGAAGAAAAAGGATTCATGTAGTCGACCCCAACTAGTTTGAGATTAAGGCTTTATTGTTGTTATTGTTAATAAGAAAATGATAATGCATTTTGCTAAGATTTGTTTATCAAGTACTGATCCTCTATGATACGTTTCATTCAGAACCAAGCCAAAGTTGACTAAAAAGTTTCAGACTTTCAGTTTTGGTCAATTTTGGTCATTTCTAATATTATTTATGTATTTATTTATTCATTTAACAAGTTAATATGGTTAATATTTTCTAAAATTAACTAATATAATCCAATCACATATTTATCTAAGGCTTAATTATCAAATATGTTATTTTGTTTAAGTCTTGTTATTATGATGAGTAAGCTGCATTTTAAACAAAACAAAATAAAACAGGTACACACACACATGCATATATATTGCTCATGGGTTGTTCAAATGAAATAGAATAAAGCATGGTTATAATTGTTTTGTTTTTGCTTTGAAGATTTATTAATATGTGATGGTTCTTTTTTTCCCTTTTTTTTTTTTTCCCTAGATGGGTTATTAATATGGAACAAAAAATCTTAGATGGGTGTGTTTTTGCTTAGATGGGTTACTTAAATGAAGTAAAACGGAATATGCTTAGATGGGTTTTCTCCTTCCTAGTTATAAAATGAATAGAACAAAATATATGCTTAGATGGATCTTTCCTTGCTTAATTGAGTTTAAAATGAAAAAAAGTGAAATATATGTAGATGGGGTTTTCGTTGCCTAGACTAATTATTAAAATGAAGTAGAATGAAAAGTGCATCAAGAAAACTCAACTCAACTCATCTAAGCCTTTTCCCAACTACATGGAGTCGGCGACATGAATCTAGTCCTCCACTCTGGTCTATCCAGGACTAAGTCGATACTCAAATTACAAATAGTTATATCTCTCTTAATTATTTGTCTATGTTAGTTTAGGTCTATCTCTACCTCTATCATTACCATGGACTGTTGAAAGATCACACTTTTTAACTGAAGCATCTAAAGGTCTTCGTTGTATATGTCCAAACCACCATAATCGGTTCTCTCATTTTATCTTCAATTGAGGCTACTTCTATTATTTCTCATATATGTTTATTTATAATTCTATCTTTTAAAGTTTTATCATATATTCATCTTAATATGCACATTTCTGTTACACTTAATTTATTCACATGTTGTTTCAGTATTGCCCAACACTTTGTTCCATATAGCATAGCTGGCCTAATAACGGTTTTATAAAACTCCGCCAAGGCTAGTCCCAAGCTCAGGTCAAGGAGGGTTGCGTTAGGTAGTTGATAGTTAGCGTAAAACTCCGTCAGATCCCCTAAAATATGCATCGAAAAAAAATTAATAAAATAAAAAAAGAAGGGTTTGGCTATGGTACCCTTTGATTTTTAAATATAAAAAATATCAGCTGTCTGATTTTACTTAAAGGGATGTAAATGTATCCTAATGAGTTATGTGCAGAAAAAAATATACTTTATGAGTTGTCTCGCCACTCCTTTCTTTGCAATCATATTCACCGAGTTTGATGCTATTGCTATGGCTATCTGGTGGCGACCTTTCCATTTTGTGATAGAGAGGAAGCATACCGCATCATCGATGGGGGAGATCTTGAGGATTTCGTAAGATCCATTGACGGAGAGAGAGGAAGATGACTAGTGAAAAAGAGTTGATGAAGTTAGAGACTGAGCGATTATGGGAATGAAAGTAATTAGTAGGGTGGCGATCCCTTTCATATGAAGGTGGGTTTATGGCTCATCACTATCTCTGATTGGCATCCCAGTGGGGAGGATAGTGGATTCAAGGGGAAGGTTCTACTTTGGCATTCCGGAATGAGGTTAATGTGATGACTAGTTCGATCGGTTAGAGGCATTAAATGATCAAAATATTCTCTAATACTTTAAAGAGTATTGTAGCAAAACCCAAAAAATAGTAGATGTGGGAAATTTACTGAAAGTAAAGTGTAGGTAGGTTACCTAAGTAGGTGAAATGTTTGGGAAAATAGATTACATTAATCAATGGTGGAAAGTTTAGTGCAACACGTTAAGCTTCAATAGAGTTTCAGCCTTAAATTAGCCTTACTACACAAACTATGATCGTAAATAGTTTAAAACACAGTAAATAATGAGAATAACTTATGATGATTGCTTAATTATTTTATTTTTTATGGCATTTTTCTTTCCTTTTTTTCTGACCAAACTTGCAAACTTGGAGTGAAACTGCTGAAATCACCATTACTGCTGAAATTGAACTTCAACTCAGGGGACCTAAACCAAAACCAAGACTGAGTTTTAAAACCTTGTTCTGAACAATAATGTACAATAAGAATAGTGAAGAAGCATATATATATATATATATTTTAATCTTAATGTAGTCTGATACAAAACTGCATTCCACAAAGTTATAATCCAAGTTGTCTGAGCATGCTTTCATGATTACTTATTGCCTTTTTTTTTTTCAATATTTATTTTTGAGTATTATGTGTGCCAAGATATTTGTTGCTGTGAAAATGTATAGATCAAATTTGATTAACTCTTAATTAATTTTGTAGGTTCATAATGATGATGAGGTCAGAGCATTGTTCAAACAAGTGCAAGGTGAAGTTCCTGGTTCACCAATATTCATTATGAAGGTTGCATCACAGGTGAGACCTTTCTGAACATTCTAAACCTTGAACTTTAACTATTAATTATTCCTGTTTCTCTGATTTATGGTTCTTCCAGTACCTTGAGCCATCTGGTGTTCAAGTCATATGCCTTCTTCTTCCACCTATTAAATATTTAAAACTTGGAACACATCTACCTCCTAATATTGAGCCAGCATAATATAAACTAGGAGACTGTTGGTTGAGACTTGTGGGTGAATATTGTCATATAAAGTTAGCAATATGTAAATGCATGCATTAATGTTTTGAATCAATAGTTCTGATATCTAAAGTTGTTTATAGTATGCAAACCTCATGATAAAAGTGCACACCTTATTCCTGACAGGCAGAAAATATGACTTGTTGTGCTTGTTCTTAATCTGCAGTATCTAACTGAGGATCTTTTTGACATTTGGATTCCTTTTGTAGAGTCGACATCTAGAAGTTCAATTACTTTGCGACCAATATCGCAATGTGGCTGCTCTGCACAGTCGAGATTGTAGTGTTCAAAGACGGCATCAAAAGGCAAGCTCTGATCAATTAATTTTACAAAGTTCACTCAGGATGCTCTGAAGCTTTAAAATCTCTTTCAACCAGAGTTTGTTGTTTTTGCAATATGAATTCTGATGGGGCATCAATTGTGATTCTGCACATATTCGTATATCCTGTCTGTCCATTTTCTGAATTCTGAAGGTTCTTTGTTTTGATTCATTTGACCTCTAAGTAATATATTTCCTTGAAAAACCATTATTTACCTTATGTAGAACAAAGATCTCTTGTACTGGCTGCTAGATGAACTTCTTAAATCAAACATTGACAGTTATTGTCCAACAGATTATTGAGGAGGGCCCAATCACGGTAGCACCTCTTGAGATTGTGAAACAACTTGAGCAGGCAGCGAGGAGGCTTGCTAAGTGTGTGGGCTATGTTGGTGCTGCTACTGTTGAGTATCTTTACAGTATGGAGTCTGGTGAATTCTATTTTCTAGAACTCAACCCGCGATTACAGGTTTGTTTTTTTTGCTTGCAATTAGAGGCAACATTTCGCTTGTTCAATTTCTTTCTTGCCTTCTCAATATTGGTCCTTTTCAGGTGGAGCATCCTGTAACTGAGTGGATAGCTGAAATAAATTTGCCAGCTGCTCAGGTTGCAGTTGGGATGGGAATACCTCTTTGGCAAATTCCTGGTACGATAAGTTCATATGCTTGGTGCTTGGCTGAATATCTCTTATGCATTAATTTGTTGCCTAACCTGCTTATTTATGTGCTGTTGTGCTTCTCATATATAGAAATTAGGCGCTTTTATGGAATGAACCATGGTGGAGGGTATGATGCTTGGAGAAAGACATCAATTGCTGCAACTCCATTTGATTTTGATAAAGCGGAGTCCGTAAGGCCTAAAGGTCATTGTGTAGCTGTACGGGTAACTAGCGAGGATCCAGATGACGGTTTCAAGCCTACTAGTGGGAAAGTGCAGGTGAGATTTTGCAAAATAATATATTAAGCTTGAGTTGCTTGATGGCATGAGCTTATGTTGAGCCTGACTAAATCTAATTGGATTATTACAGGAACTAAGTTTCAAAAGCAAGCCAAATGTATGGGCATACTTCTCTGTCAAGGTATAATCTTTAACCAATGCTTTCGGGTGGTTAAATCACATCATAATGAATCCTATTGTCTCTTTTGCTAAAAAGACAAATTTAAACATGGCCTCCTATGCATTTAATAGAGACCAATGATTTAAGTCTTAGCGGAACAGGGACTAAGACGGCTAAGATGTATTGTCCTAAAGAAATTCTGGGACCGATTTCAGTTGTCATGTCCTATCTCGACGATAATACATTATAGTGTCAATTTTAAATCGATCTAATTTATTATAAAAATATAACTTTTGAGGTTCAAAAATATTTAAAAATTAAATAAAACACTAAAGCTTCACAAATAATTTTTTTAAGAAAAAAATATCCCAAGTACCGAGACACTTGACTAGGTCAAGGATCATGATAAGATGGGATGCGGAGCGTCTTGTTTCATAGAAAAATCGGGACACCTTTGTACTATAAGATTTCAAACCTTGATAGAGACAGACTTAGTGAATAATTTTCTTATAATCAATTGCACAGATGGTTATTGCCTATTGCAAAACATGGTATATATGAATAAAAATAACAAAAAAACTGCTAATGCAATGCAGAAAATAAAATTACTCTTATTCTTCTAATTATGATTTTCCACCAATAGGATTGGCAGCTGCATTATTATTATGAAACTATGGCTATTTGATGGAACGTCCTGGTGAAGTTTATATCCTCTAATGTTTGCAGTGTATGCTTGTTATTCCAAGTGACCAACTTATAAGCATATTTTTTATTTTATTTGCAGTCTGGAGGTGGCATTCATGAGTTCTCTGATTCCCAGTTTGGTATGGATCCTTAAGAATGGCTAGATTGCCAGATTCATGTAGAGCTCCTGATATTGCTTGTTTTTAAACCTCTCATTCTTATTCCAGGGCATGTTTTTGCTTTTGGGGAGTCTAGAGCTTTGGCAATTGCTAATATGGTCCTTGGGCTAAAAGAGATTCAAATAAGGGGAGAGATCCGCACAAATGTTGATTACACTGTAGATCTCTTACATGTAAGTTATTTAGTCTATGCTGTTAGATTACCAACAATGCAAATTTATAGTGCAGTTCTCATGCTCTTCCCTTTCAGGTTTCAGAATACAGAGACAATAAGATCCACACTGGCTGGCTGGACAGCAGAATTGCTATGCGAGTTAGAGCTGAGAGGCCTCCTTGGTATCTCTCTGTTGTTGGAGGAGCTCTCTATGTAAGTATAGCTAATTTAAACTATACTTTATTATGGTGGCTTGACTCTCCTTTATGTGGCCAGATGGTGTGATCGGTCTTTCTAATCTGCTTTCTTATGCTCTGTATCCTCAGAAAGCATCAACAAGCAGTGCAGCCATTGTTTCAGACTATGTTGGTTACCTTGGCAAAGGTCAAATTCCACCAAAGGTAGTGAGCTTCACTGAATCCAGGAATGGAAAAAGAAATTTTGGTCCTTGAGATTTCTCTCTCCCTTCACTCAATTCACTCTAAACATGATCTAAGTGACTCAGCAATGTTGATTGCAGCACATATCACTTGTCAATTCCAATGTCACTTTGAATATTGAAGGAAGCAAATATACGGTATTGTAGCTTTACCTTTGGCCTGAAAAGGCTTTACCATTTTTGAAGCATGTGAAGCTAAATTTTTGTGGAACTTCTTCATTCTTAACTTGTTGAAATTTTACCTTAGATTGAAATGGTGAGGGGTGGACCTGGTAGCTACAAGTTAAGGATGAACGAATCAGAGCTTGAAGTAGAAATTCATACATTGCGTGATGGTGGTCTGCTGATGCAGGCAAGCATTCTACTCAACCCTGCTCCCTGTTAGCTTAATTTCATAATGTAACCTCCATAATAAACTTAGGTCTCACCACCAGGAGCCACTGAGCTAAATTTCTATGCTAATCTATAATTTCAGTGCTAAAAAATTTCTTTGCAATCATTCTGGCAGCCAACCTATACAGCTCTCAATTTTCAGACTTGTAAGGATGAAAGTTCATAATTAATTGGAAATATATGCCAGTGCAAAAATATATTGTATCCTACTAGAGCTATTATATGGTTAGTTCTGGTTCCAGAATCCTTATTCAGTAAAATCCTCTTATTATTTGGGTTTGATACTCTTGATAACAATTTATCAGGTTATTAATATACTTAAAATCTTTAATGTGATGTTTGTAAGATGGTCATATTGTTCTGTAAAATGAAGGGATTCTAGTTGTTAAGCTGATATCGATTATACAAGATGAATTTGAAGGGCGAGGTGTTCTGTTTATATTTTTTTGGATGTACTAACTTCATGTGAGCAAAAAGGCCAAGGTTACCCATGGCTGATAATTTTTGCAAATGCAGCAGAAAAAGCTTTCTTTGTAATATTTTTTTCAGAAGTTTTTCATAGAATAACCTCTATCATATAAACAGAACAGTTAGTATTTCATAGAAACTGCACCACTTTTTGGTCTTCAAAAATAAAGACTTGTGAGCCCATGCTGCAATTTTCTGCTCTCTTTATGACAATCTTGCAAATTTTGCTAATTGAATTGTGGAAAATAAGAAAACAAGTACTGGCCATCAAGATTGCACTTGAATTTCACAATAGTTGCCAATAGATTATATTTTCTTGGAAGCTAAGTCTATTATCATGTTATCTAGCTTAGCACTGTGTTTAGGTTTTTAACTAATCAAATGAGTTAATTTTTTACAGTTGGATGGAAACAGTCATGTGATATATGCTGAAGAAGAGGCTGCTGGTACTCGCCTTCTTATTGATGGAAGGACATGCTTGTTACAGGTAAAAATAACCATCCTTTTCTATTTCTTCAATATAAAGAGGTTTGTATGTATCCTCTGTACCTTAGGCAACATATCTTCAAGCAAAATTGCAAGTGCACCTTGGCATACATTTCCAAATGATATATGGTGTGCTGATACTTCAAAAATGTTTTGACATTAAATTTCTAAACTTCAATGTTCATGTAAAATACTACAACTAGTGCATGTTTATGTGATGAGACGGTACAAGTAACCTTGGCCCGACTTGTGAGATATATTACTTTCACTGGAATGAAGGGAAAAAAAATGAAGACACTGATTTGTGTTACCAATACTCATATTTTTCATGCATTTTAACAAATTGGAGGAGATTTTTGTCTAATCTGAGTGGTAGAATTTTTCTCTCCTTTCTCTGAGTGTACAAAAAACATTTTTCCTTGAGTACCTGTACATCTTCCCATGATTTAAAGTATGGCATGCTGGTGGTGGGCCCACCTGGCATGCCACTGTATGTACTATGCTGTGTCGAGCCATGCCAATGCTTGGCATGCACCGACATGGTAGTTTGTCAGATATAGGCATGCAACTGGTACTATGTTAGTGTCACTTGCCAGTAAGGCAATTGCTAGGTACATATCATGCCTCGTCTATTGCTGTGCTGATTGGCACTTATTCCATGCTTCTGCCACTATTCGAAAGTCTAACCCTTCTATTCTGTATTCTTTGCACTATTCAAGCCTTATCTTCATGATATTTATTATTCTTTCCCTGTTCTTGATGATTATGCTAGTTATAGTGCTCTTCAATAACAAAAAGCACCAAAGAACATCTTTTATTGACTGAAGAAATCCTTATTTGCGGCAGGAATGCCAATTCCTGAAGTCAACTGACAGTGGGCGTACTGGCTCTGATCTGTAGTGCATGTGACTTAAAAAACTGCAATTCATTATGATTTAAGGATCAAATCATCATGTTTTTTTGCTCAACATATTGATTCAGTGTGTATTTAGGGTTATTTGGCAATGCACATTGTGGTTCAGGGTTTCTTTGAAAACTTTAGTCAGATGGTAGCATGCATAACACTGAGTAATACTCAACTCAACTCAACTCATCTAAGCCTTTTCCCAATAACACTGAGTAATGACTTTATAAATTTCTTGATATATTATGCTGTTAAATGATTTGTATTACATGTACCCCTTGTATTTTGTTGGCTTGGATGTCCGGTAAATATCTTGATTTGCAAGTACTTCTGATGGAAAGCATTTTGTTCTTTAGTAGTGCTTAGCTAGACATCTGTAAAATAATTCTCTCTTCTTTCAGAATGATCATGATCCATCTAAATTGGTGGCTGAGACACCATGCAAGTTGCTTCGTTTCTTGGTTCCTGATGGGGCTCATCTTGACACTGATGAGTCATATGCGGAGGTTGAGGTAATGAAGATGTGCATGCCACTTCTATTGCCTGCTTCTGGTGTTATTCATTTTGCGATGTCAGAAGGCCAGGCAATGCAGGTAACTTTTAATTTGGTTATTTGCTCTAAGACTTCTTCATAATTTTAAGATCAGTATCAAAGAGATGTCAGATCTTTTTTTTTGTTTCAGGCTGGTGATCTTATAGCAAGGCTGGATCTGGATGATGCATCAGCTGTGAGGAGAGCTGAGCCATTTCATGGCACATTTCCAAAACTAGGGCCTCCAACTGCAGTTTCTGGCAAAGTTCACCAAAGATGTGCTGCAAGTTTGAATGCTGCACGGATGATTCTTGCAGGCTATGAGCATAACATCAATGAAGTAAGCGCCACATTATAAAAATAAACTTAAGTTTTTTTCCTTGTTTAGATGCTTTTTCTTTTGGTTACTTCAAAATGGTGTCTGATAAGAAATACTAATTCTAACCAATTTAATGTACTTGAATAAGTCTAGATTTCTGTCTTGTATGTTGACTTTTTCGGGATTAATTTCTTGTATGATATGTATGTGTGCGCCTGTATATATGTATCTATACACACAATAGCAGCAATAACAAAACAACAACGAAACTTTGATCTCAAACTAGTTAGGGTTGCCTACATCTATCCATAATTAAAGTAAAAAGGTAAGGACTATTAATAGATCCCTAATGTAAATTTATTATAATAGGGAATTCACTAGTATGATGCCAGTAGTTCTTACTTTCATGACTACTTCATCATATATATATATATATATATATATATATATATATATATATCTAATAGTTACTCTTTTCTTTTTTAACACCCATCATAAATTTTTTTAAGGACTCTATTATAAGCTTTCTTTAAATTAATAAAAACTATATAAAAATTTTGACTCTTTTCTCTATACTTCTTCATTAATATCTTAAGGAAGAAAATAAATTCTATAAATGACCTTCTTGGCATAAAATTAAATTAATTATTCGATATTTTTTTAGTATATTTCAACCTATCCTTAATTATTCTCTCTCAAAATTTTATAGTAGACTCATGAGCTTGATATCACTATGGTTAGAGAAGTTTTGAATATATCTTTTATTTGTATAAATTGGTATGAAAGTGCTCTTTATTTATAGGTTTTTCTGGTCTCTAAAATTCTATTAAATAAATTTGTTAACCAAGTCGCTTTAGCATTACCTAAATATTTCCAAACCTCGATGGAATCTTCCCAGATCTCACAACTCTTTCTATTTTATCTTTTTTACAACCTCTTTTACCTCAGATATCCTAGTTCTACGAATATATATCACAACTCTATCCTTAATGGAACTAATAAAGTATCCTAAATAATCTACATGATTTTATTTAATAATTTATTGAAATAATTCTTTTATCTTTCTTTGATCTCAACTTTCTTAACTAAAATATTTTGATCATTATCTTTGATGCATTTAACCTAAATTATATTTATATTTTTTTGAGTCTTCCAATTCTATACATCTTTCTTTTCATATTTAGTTTCTAGTTTGTGATATTATTTTTTATATGCCTTACATTTAGTCTTTTGTACTTTCTTTTTAACTTCTTTCTTAATCTTATAATTCTCATATCCTTCTCTATTCCCATGTTTAGTTAATTTTTTATAGCACTCTCTTCTAGTCTTAACCGTTAATTAAACTTTTTCATTCGACTACTAAGTTTTTTTATTATATAGCCTTTATTTTCTTTTTTTACTTTCCTAACACCTCTATGGCTACTTTTATAATTCTATTAGCCATCTCTTCCTATATAGTATTAATTTCTCCATCTATACTCTATTTTTCTTCCTTTATCATTTTATTTTTAAAAGCTATTGGTTTTTCTTCTTTTAAATTCCACGACATAATTCTTTGATTCTTATACTTTTAGTTCTTCTTCTCTATTTTCAAATACATACATTCATAACTATTAATACATATTGGGTGGTTAAACTCTTACCCGGTATGATCTTACAATTTTTACAAAACACTTGATCAGTCTTTTTAGTAAGGAAGAAGTTTATTTGGTTAGACTTATATCCACTTTTAAAGTTATTAAACGAGAATCATTTTTTAAAAATGTGTTGGCTAATACTAAATTATATATCATTGTAAACTTTTAAATGACATATCTTTCTTTATTTCTATCTCTGAATCTATAACTTCAATATACCCTTTCAAAACCTGTATTATATTTTCTTCGTGTCCATTCAAATCTCCTTCAATAAATATTTTTTCCTACCAAAAACCTTTTGAATTTATGCATTCATATTCTCTTAATAACTTTGCTTTATTGCATTAACTAAACTTACTTGAGGAGCATAAGTACTCATATTATTAATTGACTTCTCATCTAATATCAATTTAATTAAAATTATTCTATCTCCTATCTACTTAATATCTGCAACTTCATCGACAATAATTCGTGCTCCATTTTTATTTTATCTTTACTTGTATACCAAAGTTTAAAACCATCAACATTTTTTGCTTTTTCTTTTTAATTTATAAGTTCCTAAATCTATTTTATATTTTTATTTTTTTATTTTCTTGGACTAGCTTCTTTATCTATACCATCCATAGAGGTGTAAGAACCTTTGCTTACTTCTTGCTACACTTGGATGCCGATGTGATGCAATGCTTTCGGAGACCATCCTAGCTACCCTTGCAAAACTTTCCACTGCAATTGAGGTCTGATGTAGCACATCACTTTCGGGGATCACCCAAGCATCAATTATTTTCTCTATTAGATTCATGTTTATATAATATAATTATAGTTTTACGCTGGCCTATATATAAAAATTTATTATATATATATATATATATATATATATATATATATATATATATATATAATAGCTCACCTCCCCCATCCTTAGGTCCACATGGATTATAGAGCTACCCCACCTTTTTTTTAATTTTTTCATTTTTAGATTTGCAAATTATGTGGATCAAAGGGTAAAGAGGTAACTGGATTTAAGCTTAGCTGCAGTTAAATGTAGCCAAGTCTCTCTCTCTCTCTATATATATATATGTGTGTGTGTGTGTGTCTATGGAATGGCTTAGATGAATTGAGTTGAGTTGAGTTGAGCATATATGTGTATATATGAACTCTTATCTGATGCATCCTTGTAATGCATGAATGTCATTGGATGGAATTTAAACTACTTATTGTTTATGTTGTTCATGATCCTGCTTCTTACCTTTATGTCTTGCATCCGATAAGGTTCATAATATGGTCATCCTATTGTCATGCGATGTTTAGGAGATAAGAGTTCTACAAATTATATTTGCCTAGGCTTTAGAATCTATTCTTAACTTTGTGCCAGAAAAATCCTGAACCTTTTGCTATCAAATTACAGCATTCCATGCCAATGAAATATGCATTGCCTTAACTCAACTCAACTTAACTCATCTAAGCCTTTTGCCAACTACATGGGGTCGGCTACATGAATCTGCTTCCTCCACTCTACTCTATTCAGGACCAAATCGACATTCAAATTATAAATAGTTATATATTTTTAATTATTTTTGTCCATGTTAGTTTAGGTCTACCTCTATCTTTACCATGGATTATTAAAAAATCACTCTTTCTAACTGGAGCATCTAAAGGTCTATATTGTACATGTCCAAATCACCGCAATCGATTTTCTCTCATTTTATCTTTAATTGGGGCTACTTCTATCATTTCTCTTATATGTTATATTTCTAATTCTATCTTTTAAAGTTTTACCACATATCAATCTTAATATACGCATTTCTGTTACACTTAATTTATTCACATGTTGTTTCAATATTATCCAACACAATGTTTCATATGACATAGCTGGCCTAATAGCGGTTTTATAGAAATTTTCTTTTAACTGGAAACTTTTATGATAAAATATGCATTGCCTATATCACAAAATTTATCGACACTTTTATGATAAAATAATGATTTATCAAGTATAAAATTCTTGATAATAGAAGTCAAAGACTTGAAGTACTGTCTTCCTTCTACCTGAATTTGGTTCTTTTGTTGCTAAAATAATGGGCAATTTGAAATGGTATTCACTAAACTTCTCTTATATGGTGCATCAGAACTTGGTTTCTGGAACAGCACCTGTATGAAGCTAGTCAGCTTTTCCTGTTGCCATGCACATCTGTTGATCTTGAGATTATTTTCAGCCGGTCATTTATTTTTCCATAGACAAAATGGACTTCAACTGGCATGACATTGATGTAAATAGTTGTGATTGCATTCCTGATTATGCATTTTACTGATCTATATAGCTTACAATTTTTATTAACATCTTTATATATATATATATATATATATAGCAATTCTGATCATCTATATTTATCAGGTTGTGCAAGATTTGCTGAACAGTCTAGACAGTCCTGAGCTTCCTTTTCTACAGTGGCAAGAGACCATGTCTGTATTGGCTACTCGCTTGCCAAAAGATCTCCGGAATGAGGTCTGTTTACAATTTAGAATCTACAGAATTACAGTTCAAAGTTTTCCCCCCTTTTCTTAGTTCTGGTTTTTTCTCAGTTTTTATTTGAATGTTCAGCTGAGGTAATATTTGATTATTATGCATGCAATACAGCTAGATGCAAAGTATAGAGAGTATGAAACAATCTCAACTTTTCAGAAGAATATTGATTTCCCTGCAAAGTTACTGAGGGGAGTTCTTGAGGTCAGCGAATCTTTAAATCAATTTCTCATCACCATCCTGGTTATTTAGAGTTGAAGTTTGACATTGCCTTTACTTGATATGCCTTCTTGCAGGCTCATCTGTTATCCTGCACTGAGAAAGAAAAGGCCACACATGAGAGACTTGTGGAGCCTCTGATGAGTCTCGTCAAGTCATACGAGGGTGGACGAGAAAGCCATGCTCGTGTGATTGTGCGGTCTCTTTTTGAGGAGTACCTATCTGTTGAAGAACTATTCAGTGATAACATTCAGGTCGTTCTTTTTATGACAAGATACCATCTTATTATGAACAGCTTCATTTGTTCTTGTTTCATTTTATGTGAAACTTTACTAAAATTGATATGATTTTTTTATTTGAGATTTTCATAGCAAGAAAAATATAAGAATCTTTAAAATAAAATTTCTTAAGTGAGACTTTATGATATTTTGCTTGATACATAGGCTGATGTCATAGAGCGTCTCCGGCTTCAGCACAAGAAGGATCTCCTAAAGGTTGTTGACATAGTGTTGTCCCATCAGGTAATGCTTGACTAGGGCCTGTCCAACCAGTTATTTTCTGCTCTCATTCTTGTATTTGGTGATGATTGTATTGTAGGATACATATTCTTACGTTGATTGGTTGGTAGATATTAATGTTTTCATTGATGAATAATTTATATTGCTGTCTTGAAGGGTGTGAGGAGTAAAAACAAGTTGATACTACGACTTATGGAAGCGCTGGTTTACCCAAACCCTGCTGCCTACAGGGACCAATTGATTCGCTTTTCTTCTCTTAATCACACAACATACTCTGAGGTCTATAGATCTGGCTGATATCTATAAAATTTATGCTAAAATATTTCCTTTCTGTTTAGTTTGAAACAGTCCTCCCTTAA
This sequence comes from Calamus simplicifolius, assembly GCA_900491605.1. Lineage (NCBI taxonomy): Eukaryota > Viridiplantae > Streptophyta > Magnoliopsida > Arecales > Arecaceae > Calamus > Calamus simplicifolius. The sequence continues at coordinate 710,431 of UESW01004512.1, forward strand.
CGGCATGCATGTTACGAATCTGATTGATGCAGTTGGCACTAAAAGCAAGTCAACTTCTTGAGCAAACTAAACTTAGTGAACTCCGTACAAGCATTGCCAGAAGCCTTTCAGAGCTAGAGATGTTTACAGAAGAAGGTGAACGTGTATCTACACCTAGGAGGAAAATTGCCATCAATGAGAGGATGGAGGATCTTGTTAGTGCTCCCTTGGCCGTTGAGGATGCCCTTGTGGCTTTGTTTGATCACAGTGACCCTACACTTCAAAGAAGAGTTGTTGAGACATACATACGTAGATTATACCAGGTACTGCTTTAATATTATAAGCATCCCTTATTTTTTTCTCTAAAGTTTAGATATTGTTAACAATATGATGGCTCATTGTTTTATATGTAACACGACATGTTTTGCAGCCCTACCTTGTGAAGGAAAGTGTGCGGATGCAATGGCACAGATCTGGTCTAGTTGCTCTGTGGGAGTTCTCTGAAGAACATATTGAGAAAAAAATTGGATCTGAAGATCTAATGCCTGATAAACCATTGGTAGAGAAACATTGCAAGAAGAGATGGGGGACCATGGTTATCATCAAATCCCTTCAGTTTCTGCCAACAGCAATCAGTGCTGCATTGAAGGAGACTGCACATTGTCTAAATTCTGAAGCTGGCAAAGAACTGTTCTCAAATGGGCTACCAGAGCATGCTAGTCAAGGCAATATGCTGCATGTTGCATTGGTTGGCATTAATAACCAAATGAGTACACTTCAGGATAGGTTAGTTAACTTCTTTCAGTTTCAGTCATCTTCTTTTATAAGTAGCTGAAACATGATGTTGTTTTTAATTAAGACCTTTTGCATATATTCTGATTAGGGAGGATTTTATTTTAAAAATTAACAGGAATTTCCTAATTGATATTCAAGTTTCATTGATGTTTTGGCAGTGGTGATGAGGATCAGGCCCAGGAAAGGATAAGCAAGTTAGCCAAGATTTTGAAAGAAAACTCTTTAAGTTCTGGTCTCCATGAAGCAGGTGTCAGGGTTATTAGCTGTATTATTCAGAGGGATGAAGGCCGAGCACCTATGCGTCACTCCTTTCACTGGTCAACCGAAAAGCTCTATTACGAAGAAGAACCTCTGCTACGTCACTTGGAACCTCCTCTTTCTACATTTATTGAAATAGTGAGTAACCATATGCATACATTGATGTCCAATACTTTTTCCATCACTGTCTTTTGGATTACTTACCAAACTAGCGTTTTCAACTTTAGGACAAGCTTAAAGGCTACAAAAACATACAGTACACACCATCCCGGGATCGCCAGTGGCACTTGTACACTGTCCTAGACCCCAAGGCACCCATCCAGAGGATGTTCCTGCGGACACTTGTCAGACAACCCAGCATGACTAATGGATTCTCATCAAGTGAAGTCCTTGACAGTGAAATGTTTCGCGCACAGTCTCATTCATCATTTACATCGATTAGTATTTTGAGATCATTGATGGCAGCATTGGAAGAATTAGAATTACATGCGCATAACACAACCATCAGATCAGATCATTCACACATGTATCTTTGCATCTTACGAGAGCAACAGCTTTTTGATCTCATACCATTTTCAAGGTAAGCATTGTATATAGTTATTTTTCTTCTTCTGTCTCTTTATTTTTTGGACACTTGAAGGTATGTTTTAGTAAATATGTAATATTCTGTTTCATCATTTCCAAATTTCAATAATCCACCTGAAAACAATCTACTTGATTATCATTCCATCAGAGTCATGTAAGTACCATGCTCACAATTTTTTTCCAGGAACGTGGATGTAAATGATGGTCAGGAGGAATTTGCTGTCTGTGCAATCCTGGAAGAAATGTTTTTAAAACTTCATGAACTGGTTGGTGTACGGATGCATCGACTTGCTGTTTGTGAGTGGGAAGTGAAGCTTTGGCTGGACTCTGTTGGACTTGCTAGTGGTGCTTGGAGAATTATAGTGACCAATGTTACTGGTCATACATGTACCATACATGTAAGTCTAACTTATGTTTATGGAACTAAATTTTAGTGCATACAAGCTACTCGATATAATTTTGAACCTTACCAGCAAGTCATCTTAAGCAGATGGTTACACTGGTAGTCAAACTAAATATTATCTGTCCCATGCATGTGTTACTTCATCTTTTCCTTCTTTTGAAAATGAGCAATCAAGTTGATTTGTTTTCTAGATCTATCGAGAAGTAGAGGACAGTACATCACATGAACTGGTCTACCATTCTGCCACATCTGTATCTGGTCCTTTGCATGGTGTGCCATTGGCTGCAAAATATCAGCCTCTAAGTGCCATTGATCGAAAGCGTCTAGCAGCAAGGAAGAGCAACACTACTTACTGCTATGATTTTCCACTGGTGAAACTCTTATTCCTTCATTTATGTTATTATGAATTTATGTAGTTCTATTGCATATGTGAGAGTTAACATCAGTTACTTCGATGTTTTTTCAGGCATTTGAAACATCACTACGGGTGTCATGGGCATCTTACGACTCTGGTAATGCCAAAGCCAAGGACAGCAAAGATGTTCTTAAAGTTACAGAACTCATGTTTGCTGACAAAAATGGAGCATGGGGAACTCCTATAGTTCCTGTGGAGCGTTCTCCAGGTCTCAATGATCTCGGCATGATAGCTTGGTTCATGGAGATGCGGACACCAGAGTTCCCCAGTGGAAGGAAGATTATAGTTGTGGCTAATGATGTGACCTTTAAAGCAGGGTCATTTGGTCCAAGAGAAGATGCATTCTTTTATGCTGTGACCAATCTGGCCTGTGAGAAGAAACTTCCTCTGATTTATTTGGCAGCAAACTCTGGCGCTAGGATTGAGGTAGCAAGAGAAGTAAAAGCTTGCTTTCGTGTTGGCTGGTCTGATGGGTTAAGTCCTGAACGTGGCTTTCAGTACATTTATCTTACCCCTGAAGATTATGCTCGTATTGGCTCATCTGTAATAGCACATGAGGTGAAACTAGAAAATGGCGAGAGTAGATGGGTCATAGACACCATAATAGGAAAAGAGGATGGTTTGGGAGTTGAGAACCTAACAGGAAGTGGTGCCATCGCTGGTGCTTATTCAAGGGCTTACAAGGAGACCTTTACTCTGACCTATGTGACTGGAAGAACAGTGGGCATTGGTGCTTATCTTGCTCGGCTTGGCATGAGGTGCATTCAGCGTCTGGATCAGCCTATAATCCTCACTGGGTATCCGACACTGAACAAGCTTCTAGGGCGGGAAGTGTACAGCTCCCATATGCAATTGGGTGGCCCAAAAATCATGGCAACAAATGGGGTTGTTCATCTTACTGTTTCAGATGATCTTGAAGGTATTTCAGCAATTCTGAAATGGCTTAGCTACATTCCTCCTTACGTTGGCGGACCACTTCCTATATCAAGATCCTTGGACCCACCTGAGCGGCGAGTTGAGTACTTCCCTGAGAACTCGTGTGACCCCCGGGCAGCTATTTGTGGCATTCAAGATGGCAATGGCAGGTGGTTAGGTGGTATGTTTGACAAATATAGCTTTGTAGAGACACTGGAAGGTTGGGCAAAGACTGTGGTTACAGGAAGGGCAAAGCTTGGTGGCATTCCTGTGGGTATTGTCGCTGTTGAAACTCAGACTATGATGCAAGTCATCCCTGCAGACCCTGGTCAGCTTGATTCTCAGGAACGGGTTGTCCCACAAGCAGGACAAGTTTGGTTTCCTGACTCTGCCACCAAAACAGCTCAGTCATTGTTAGATTTTAACCGTGAAGAACTTCCACTCTTCATACTTGCTAACTGGAGAGGTTTCTCTGGTGGGCAGAGAGATCTTTTTGAAGGGATCCTTCAGGCAGGGTCCACCATTGTTGAAAATTTGAGGACATACAAGCAGCCTGTTTTTGTGTACATTCCCATGGCTGGAGAGCTCCGTGGGGGAGCATGGGTTGTGGTGGACAGCAAGATCAATCCGGATCACATTGAGATGTATGCTGAACGGACAGCCAAGGGCAATGTGCTTGAACCTGAAGGGACGATTGAGATTAAATTTAGGTCTAAAGAGCTTCTTGAGTGTATGGGTAGGCTTGACCAGGAGCTGATAAGTCTCAAATCAAAGCTTCAGGAAGCAAAGACAGTTGGAGCCCCTAGCAATATGGAGTCTATCCAGAAGAGAATAACCTCTCGAGAAAAGCAATTGTTGCCTTTGTACACTCAGATCGCCACACGGTTTGCTGAGTTGCATGATACCTCCCTCAGAATGGCATCCAAGGGGGTAATAAGAGATGTGGTTGATTGGGAGCACTCCCGTTCTTTCTTCTACAAAAGGTTACACAGACGTGTCTCTGAGGGGTCGCTCGTAAGGTTTGTTAGAGATGCTGCTGGTGAGCAGTTGTCTCAGAAGTCTGCATTGGAATTGATCAAGAAGTGGTTTTTGGCATCTGGGCCAGGTGAATTGTCTGGCTGTAAGTGGGAGGATGATGATGCTTTTTATGCTTGGAAGGATGATCCAAAGAACTTTGAAAAATATCTCAAAGAATTACGGGTTCAGAAGGTATTCTTGCAACTTTCTAGTCTTGGTGAATCGGCTTCAGATTTGCAAGCTTTGCCTCAAGGTCTTGCAGCCCTACTTAGCAAGGTAAGCATGCTTTGTTATGTCTTCTCGTAATGCATTTATTTTATCCAAACCTAGGCAATGAAAATTTAGGACCTGTTGATTTTTTTTCCTCATTATTTTTTTTCAAAGATCAGAGGTTTTTCTCCTCAATTCTACATTGAATTGATGAACAATTTTTCATGAATTACTGTTGTCCTGCTTATTTTACTCTTAATTTTTGCTAAAATTTTACCACATATTCTGAAACTTACTGAATTTTTCCTGTTTTCTAAAAATGGTTCGGTATCATTTCAAAATATTCCTCTATTTTTTAATTCTTTTAAGTATACCAAAATCCCTAATATTGAACTTACCATAATGATTCAGACCTGTTTGAGTCTACTCATGAGTTGATTTTTGGACATTTTATACAGATGGATTCCTCTAGCAGAGACCAGGTGACAGAAGAACTTAAACAGGTGCTTGGATAATATTGGATTGGATATTTATAGAATCTGGTGTTCTGATCACAATGCAATGATCTCATTCCTGAGAAAATTGCAAAAGCAGCTGCACCGTATCAGTGTAAGGTTCTTGTAGCTCTTAAACGGCTTATAGTCATTTTTTTTCACGGGAAGACAGCCTAGTCATTTGCAACACAATTAATCTTATGATGTGAGTGTATATATGGGTAGTTGCCAGTATGAGATCAGACGTAGAATAATTTTTTTGCTGCTTCTGTTTGTTCTCGTGAGCCTATTTCATGCAACTACCATTCATCTGGATCATCCAGTTATTTGTAAGAATTAACTTGTATTATTTCTGAATAAATGTTGCTGGAATCAAATCTTTGGAACACTCCTCATCTATGAATCTGTGGCAGTAGCTGTTGTGTATTCGTTCACCAGCTACTACTGGATGTTCTAAAACAGGTGTTAAGAGACAAATAAAGATAGAAACAAAGCAAGGGGTGTTGTCAGGTAGTCCTGATGAAAGATGGTGATCGATTGCATGCCAGAAAATTGAGCGTTTAGAGGAGTAAAGGTTAACGTGTTTTGTAAGTTTAAAAAAAAAATATCAATAAAAATTAACACAAAAGATGTGCATTGTGAGCTTGCTTAAGCTATTAAGTCATACTTTGGGAATTAATTTAGTGTATTCTTTATAACAATTCTGGAAGAGTAATGGGAAGGTGGGATCTGAGGAAAATCCCATCCTTGTTGACTTTTTGGTTTCTAAGAGGCATTCATTTGAAAGGGGCATAATATTTTTCTCTGATCTGTCTCTGTTTTCTAGGAAGACAACTCCTTGCACATTAGTTTCTCTTCATTGTGCATTGGCCTGAGCAAGCACGGCCAGCAGACTACACCCAACCAGTCTATGCGAACGTAGTGGTTGAAAAGAGTAAATGCATATGGATGCATTTTTCCATCACCATCTTCGTTTGTAATGGTATGCCAACATGAAGTGTTAGAGAGCAGAGACACTGTTTCCTTTTTCCAGGGTAAACTAGATTGCTTATAATTACTCGAGTTATTAAAGAACCCAAAGCAACCGTATTCATTAGGTGGGTCAACTAAACTTAACCAAACCAACTAGAGTGATGGTCAATAAATCTACTCCAATCGTCAACTTGAAGCTTATTGGGATGCTCATTGCGTGACCAACCACAACGACCAAATCAATTAGAAGGTTAAGGTTCGTTGACCCACAAAGCAGATGGGATGGTCAATCAATCTACTCCAATTCTCACCTGGAAGTCTATTGTTTCATTACAACGAACATGAATAGCAGCTAACATGAAATATAGCGGACTAAGGTGATAAGATAATGTAAGGCAACTTGATGTGATTTATTAGTTATATTTTCCCTTAAAACAAAACAAAATAAAAAATGTAAGAGATGTAACAAAATATTTTAAAAAATAAAAAACATTTGGAAAAGTAAAATTAAAAAGATTTAGAAAAAGGAAAAATAAATTATTTTTAAATATTTGAAAAGAACAATAAAAATAAGATATAAAGTAAGATTCAAAAAAGAAATGAAAATCAAAATATATTCTAAAAAATAAAAAAAAGTATATTTTAAGATGCCAACTAGAAGGACACCTGTTAGATTAATCAATAACCACCAACTGCACCAAGCCGTGGTCGAATGACAATTTCTCTTCTAGGCCAAAACATTTTGCAAAGAATAGAGACCACTGGGCAGGCATTAGGTAGCTTTGTTATTGTTTCTTATTATGTGACTGATAATTTCTAAATATGTTGAACAGAAAAATCTTTTAACTTTATAATTATGATTTTAGATGGCAGAGGAGGGGCTGGAATGGTTCAGGGTTGAGATTAGAAATTGAGAATGGGATAGTAAAGGAGACCAGAAAATTAGATGGCAGAGTTCCCTTGGCACATCAAGGATTTACGTTAACAAAATGGCAAGTCTTTTTAGGACAAATTGATGTCCTATTCTTGGTAGATTAAATTTTTAGCGGTTACTTTTATAAACTCTTTACATAATATTTAATCTTTTTAACATAGTTATTTTTTTACTAAATACAGTTTTATAAAGGATTGAAAATTAAAAAAATTTATGTTGTGGAAGACTAAGGAAGGTTAAAGCCCAATCCACGAACAGGGTGATCTTGTTAGCGTGAAGAAGCTTGGACAATTATTGACGGAACCGAGAGAATGAGATGGAAAGAAAGACAATAAACAATTGAAGAGCGGAACAACTTCTTGTGGAACAAAAAATTTTAAATCTGTGCCCATATGCAACAGTTCGATAATGGTTGTTTTACTCCTTTGTGGCGATATGTGCAAGACTATGTAACGAACTAGTCAAGGGCCGGCTTCTAGGAACCATGGCATAGCGCCTTGGTTTCTCCTCAAACTAGCGCGGTAAAAGCATAAAGAACCAATACAGGTATAAAAGTAGGTTCTTTGTGGCCTCTCTTCCATGGAAGAGGGGTTTCATTCTTAGAGGAGATGTGTTTCACTATTGATGGAAAGCCCAAAAGGTCATCGAAGGAGGAGGAGGCAAAGAGAAGAAGAAAAGACAAGGATAGAAAGCAAGCAAAGAAGGAAGAGGCAAGGAAGGAGAAGGAGAAGGAGAGAAGAGAAGGGAGGAGGAGGAGAGAAAGGAAAAAGAAGAAAAGAGGAAGAGGGAGGAGAAAGAACGAGATAGGAGGGAGCAGGAACGAAAGAAAAAGAAGAGGAAGATAGAAAAGGAGAAGAAGAAAAAGGAGGAGCTAAAGAGGAAGGAAAGAGAAAAGAAAGAGAAGAGAAAGAAACTTTGAAACAGCTAAATTTAATTATTACACTTCACAAGCATTGTCATTCCTATCCACTGCTTCTCTCTCTTTCTAAATCTCATTCTAGCTTATTCTTTTTATTTTCTCTTCTTCCTCAATGCTTTCTGAAACGCTGTTTTTAAAGTTAAAATGAATAAAAGGGAGGTCAAACCTTGTCGTTTTATTTATATTCAAATGTACCACTGGAATAAAGAGAGATGAAGAAATGAAGGCTATAATTCATTTTTTTTTCTAGTCCCAAGATCAGTTGTTTATCCACAAATCCTAGCATCTATCTTGCATTCTCTTCTAATGGTAAATAAAATAAAGAACTACAAAGAAGGCACAAAAGAAAAATGCTTATTCAATTATTCTTAGTCTTGAAACGCACTTGTTTTCTTCATTGCTGCATGGTGTCATGATCGAAGCTTTAATTTTATTTTTTTGGATACAAAGGGAGGTCAAGACCTTAAACACAAGTAACAGATACCACATAAAACATCTACAAAGTTACAACCATGATTTCAGTCATTGCATGCAGGGATGAAGAGCAAGCACGAGTAGCCTGAATTCTATTGAGTCTCTGGAGAGCTCGATAAACATTCACATGCACTCATCTCTATTAAAAGGAGAGCAGCAATCAAGGTGGTGGCAAAGAGCCATAACTCCACAAGCCTTCCTGATCGCATCAATGCCCACATTCTGAGTCAAGCGCTAAGAACTTACAGAAGTGGTCCCTTTTTCCCTGCTTCATTGACTAACACCGCATAAAATGGTATATTAGAATTGCTCTTCCAATACATTTCTCACAGTTTTTGTTTCTAACTCTGATAATTTGGATTAACAGCCAAAAAAAAAAAAGATCCATAGTAAGACAAAAAGAGATGTTTTCTTAGAAAACATACGATTTGAAGCATGTTGATGCCAGATCACTCTTTTCGAGCGTTTGCGAGCGTTTGGTCTCCTTTTTCAGCGAGCTCGAGATACTCCGGCGAGCTTCTCGCACCTGGGAGCCTACAAACAAGTCCCAAAGACCAGAGATTCCGAAAACCCTCCGACACTCAAGTCAGTGCTCTGGGCAATGGCCATGAGCTTGAGAAACCTCGAGAGAGAGAGAGAGGCTTAGAGAGGACCTCTCTGTGAGTGATTGGGATTGTTGTTATGGTTCTTGGAGTTACCTGGTCGGGGGTTCCTCTTATCCATTTTATTGGTGCTTAGAGCCTGCTAGCCTTAGGGCATGATCACTTGTCAAAGCACTGATAATGGGGGCAGCATAGCGAGGCTAGCCTCCATGTGATTTGTCAGAGTTGCAGGCCATATTCCATCAGAGTAGGTGGTTGCAGCTGGTTGGAAGGTGCAGTCTGGCTTGGACAGCAGTTGTAGGCTACTGTAGGGCATGGTTGATCATTACGGCGCTCGCCAGATGTGTCCCCCATACCACACTTCTGTTGTCCTGTGTGAACAGTGGTGAGTGGCAGAGCTAGGCACGTGGGCCCCACAATGAGTCCTACTTCGGTGGCCGCTGGAGTCCTACTCGGGTGGCTAGGACTGGCTGAGGCTGAGGCTAACTTGCTGAGGCCGAGTCTGACTTGCCGAGGCCAAGGCTGACTGGCTGAGGCCGAGTCTGACTTGCTGAGACCGATGCTAACTTGCCGAGGCTGACTGGTTGAGGTCGAGGCTGACATGCTGAGGCCGAGGTTAACTGGCTGAGGCTAAGGATGACTTATCGAGACGAGGCTGACTTGCCGAGGCTGAGGTTGACTGGCTGAGGCCGAGTCTGACTTGCTGAGGCCGAGGTTGACTTGCCGAGGCCGAGGCTGGCTTGCCGAGGTTGAGTCTGACTGGCCGAGGCCGAGACTAACTTGTTGAGGCCAAGGTTGACTGGCTGAGGCCGAGGCTGACTTGCCGAGGCCGAGGTTGACTGGCTGAGGCCGCGAGCCGAGGTTGATTGGCTGAGGTCGAGGCTGACTAGCTGAGGCCGAGTCTGACTTGCCGAGGCCGAGGCTAACTTATCGAGGCCGAGGTTAATTGGCCAAGGCCGAGTCTGACTTGCTGAGGCCAAGATTGACTAGCTGAGGCTGAGTCTGACTTGCCGAGGTTGAGGCTGACTTGCCGAGACCTAGGTTGACTAGCTGAGGCCGAGGCCGAGAGCCAAGGTTGACTGGCTGAGGATGAGGCTGACTTGCCGAGGCTGAGGCTGACTGGCTGAGGCCAAGGCTGACTTGTCAAGGCCAAGGCTAACTTGCCGAGGCCAAAGTTGACTGGCTGAGGCCGAGTCTGACTTGTCGAGGTCGAGTCTAACTTGCCGAGGCCGAGGTTGACCGACTGAGGCCGAGTTTGAATTGCTGAGGCCGAGGTGATGTGGGACAACCGACGTGGGATATATTTCTAATAGAATTAGTAAAGATTAAATGAACGATTAAGTGAAATAACACATGCATTCATTCATTGTTTAAGAACTAGAAATTTTATGGAGGGGATTTAGAAGACTAAATAAAGTTTGAATTTAGAATTTAAACAAAGTAATAAAGAAGCGGATCGTTGTGGTTAAGAAACCACTCAGATTAGGGCTAAGTAAATCTAATAATTGCAGATCTGAAAGGATTTTAAAGAGAGTTCTCTCAGCAATTAATAAACTTAAATAAAATCGATGCACTCAGGGAAGGAACTTGAGGATGACAAGGGATTCCACCATATTGTAAGCTTCTGTACCTTGATTCATGGTGGGAACAACCTGCAACTTTGGAACCATGGAAGCCAAGGATCCTTGATCGGTTGAAAATGGGCTTAAAGTAAAGTGGGGAAAGGAGGATAAAATGTGGACGATATAAATAAACACCAGGCCTCATGCCTACCCTTTCACAGGGGACCCATCTAACAAGCAGGGGATTTTTTCAAGAAAATTTTATTAATCATCTTCTTACAAAATGCCAGGAGTCCTTTTATAGACTACCAAGCACTTACACCATATTATCATTAGAGGAAGAAGATCTCGGCCAGTGAAGAGAAGAATGTGGGGCGTCCCATGATTTGTGGAGACGGTTTTCAATATGGGCATCAATGTGGGCGTCCCATGATTTGTGGAGGTAGTTTCAAATATGGACGTTCCTTGATTTGTGGAGGTGGTTTCCAAGAGGAGACATACGAAGAGGAGAATGTGGAGCATCCTATGATAAGAGGAGGTGGTTGTGAAGGCTTTGACTTGATTCAAAATCTTTCTATTCATTGGGCGACATTCCTTGTTGATGTGGCGTGATGATATGGCTTCAATGTTGGTGACTTCATGACCATGCACCCATTCTTCTTGTGCTGAACCAGATTGGGTTTTTGGGCTGGACTCCTTTTGACTCAATTGCAATAAAGAACTTAAACATGACTCAATCAAACAAATACAGTTAATTGAAATAAAATTGCTCAAATAGAAAATAAATACAGGATAAAATTTAATTTAATCTTCCATCCATAAAGAATCCAGCTAAAGTTGTTAAAGCCTCTTCCTGAGCCTGGTGTCGCACCAATTCTCTCCGGATGGGAGGAACTCGACCCTATTGAGTAAGGATCAATCTATCCATGATATTTCTCTAGTAAGTCTGGTGCAATTTGTTGAAGATCCTCTCGGGTGATTCAGGAGTCCTTGGATTCAGATCAGCCTTGCCAATGAACCAGGTAACATTGATAGCCTTTATTTCTGGTGGTAATCGCCTGGTCATCCAAAATATGTTCAACTCTGTCTCTCTGGTCTGGTGGAATTGCTGGTGGACACTCAGGTAAAGTTTCACTCTCAAAGGTAGGATAAGGCCCAAAAGGCTCACTAGAATTAATGCCAGTTCTTTGTATTCTTTCAGATCTGAAATATTAAATGTAGAACTAATGCCATAATCTGGTGGTAACTCTAAAACATATGCATTAGGTCCTACTTTCTTTATTACTTTGAAAGGTCCATCTCCTCGCGCATGTAGTTTCTTCATAGTTCTCGGTGGGAACCTTTCAGATCTAAGTTTAATCATTACAGAGTCCCCTTCATTAAATTCCTTCATTCTTTTATGTGAGTTAGCCATATGTCTATATACTTCATTGCTCATTTGAATCTTTTTATTAATTTCTTTATGCAACTCCTTAATATGCTGTGCATATGACTCGGCGGACTCAGATACTCATGCATGTGATGGTAATGGAATGAGGTCGATAGGTCTTCTAGTTTATAACCATGGACAATCTCAAAGGGGCTTTTCCTAGTAGACCTATTGACTAAACTATTGTATGAAAACTCAGCACGAGATAATAATAAATCCCAGTTTCCTAGATGTTCTCCTACAAGACACCTCAGTAGGTTGCCTAGACTCCTATTTATGACTTCAGTCTGGCCATTAGTCTGGGGGTGGTTGGTAGTGAAGAATTTTAATTTGGTACCTAACAAAGCCATAGGGTTTTCCAAAAGTAGCTGGTGAATTTGACATCCCTATCAGACACTATGGTTTTAGGCAGACCATGTAGCTTTACCACTCCATCTAGAAAAAGTTTGGCAACTCTAGAGGCATCAACGGTTTGAGAACAAGGGATGAAGTGAGCCATTTTTGAGAACCTATCGACCACAACAAAGATCGAATCATGTTTCCGCTGGGTCTTAGGTAGGCCTAATACGAAATCCATGCTAAGGTCCTGCCAGAAACAATCGGGTACAGTTAAGGGTGTATAGAGTCCAGTATTTTGCTTCTGCTGCTTGCCAACAGCATAAGTTCGACACTTGGCCACTATCTAGGCAACTTATCTCTTAAGTCCTGGCAAAAAAATGGTCCTCAACAGCTAAAATGGTCTTATTTCTACCAAAGTGACCAGCTAAACCTCCCGCATGGGTCTCCCAAACTAGAAAGTCTCTCAAGGAAGTTTTGGGAATACAAAGCTTGTTCTCTTTAAACAGATAACTATCTAGAAGGGTATAATCACTCAAGGCCTGATAAATTTCACTAAAGTCTGGACAGGTTGCATACTCATCTTTAAGTCTCTCAAATCCAACAACTTCAGTGCTAACTGAATGTAAAAGTAAGGTTCTACGACTCAAAGCATCGACTACCTTATTCTCAGCTCCGGCATGGTGTTTTAGGACAAAAGTGTAGGCTTGGATATTCTACCCATTTGCATGCCTAGGATTCAACTTTTTCTAGGAACTAAGAAATCTAAGGGCCTCGTGATCAGAGAATAGGGCAAATTCTTGCGGTAGAAGATAGTGTCTCCAATACTTTAAAGCTTGCACTACCGCATAGAGTTCTTTATCATAGGTGGAATATTTAAGCTTAGCATCATTTAATTTTTCACTAAAGAAAGCTATGGGATGGTTCTTCTGGTTTAAAACTCCGCCTATTCCAACTCCGATGCATCACAAGCTACCTCGAATACTTTGGTAAAGTCTGGTAACTTCAAAATAGGTGCTTGTGTCATTCTATCTTTTATCTCTAGGAAGGCTCTATTAACTGCTTTGGTCCAATTAAAACTACCCTTCCTAAGACAATCAGTTATTGGGGTGACAATGGAGCTAAAACCTCGTATGAATCTCCTATAGAAGGTGGCTAGACCATGAAAACTACGAATATCATGAACAGTTTTGGGAACAGGCCACTCAACTATGGCTTTTATCTTTTAGGATCAGCTGAAACTCCATCAAGGGTGACAATGAAACCTAGGAAAGTGACTCTATGGGTTAAGAACTCATACTTCTTCAAATTAGCATCGAGATTCTTTTCCTAAGGGTTGTACATACTTGCCTAAGGTGGTTTAAGTGGCTTTCTTAGTCCTACTGTAAATCAAAATATCATCAAAGTATACTACTACAAATTTTCCCATGAAGGCACGTAGGACTTGGGTCATGATCCTCATAAATGTGCTAGGTGCATTGGACAACCCAAATGGCATCACTACCCATTCAAATAAACCATCCTTAGTCTTAAATGCAGTCTTCCACTCATCCCCTGGTCTAATCCTAACCTGGTGATAACCGCTCTTAAATCAATCTTGGAAAATATAGTTGCACCGGCCATCATATCTAGCATATCGTCCAAGCGGGGAATGGAAAACCTATATTTTACTGTAATTTTATTTATGGCATGACTATCGAACACATCCTCCACGTGCCATCCTTTTTAGGTGTTAACAGGGCTGGAACTGCACAAGGACTCAAACTTTTCCTAACAAATCCTTTCCTAATGAGATCCCCTACTTGTCTTTGCAACTCTAGGTGTTCTATAGGGTTCATCCTATAATGTGGGAGGTTTGGTAAGGTTGCTCCTAGGACTAAATCAATGGCGTGTTGGATGTCCCTAAGTGGTGGAAGGTGGTCAGGCAGGTCATTTGGAAATACATCTTAAAGTCCTCTAATAATTCAACTACTTCCTGAGGGTGCTCTTTCTGGGCAGGCTCTTGTGTTTCTCTAGCGGTTAAGATCCAAACAGGTGTACCCTTAGTGAGTTCTTTCTTAATCTCCTTTGCAGTTATCAGATTGACTCTAGTCTTTGTTTCCTTTAGGTGGCTCGATCCTCTCTTAACGTGTCCTTAGGTGGTGAAGGGTTGATTACAAACTTCTTCCCAAGGTGCATGAATGAGCAAGAATTAGATCGGCCAAAAAGGGTTGCGTCATGGTCAAATAACAGGGTCGACCTAAGATGATACTACTCACTCCCATTGGTAGAACATCACACCACACTTTCTCCTGATAGACTGTAATTGGATTTGGACTAGACACCTACTTTTGATAGGAATTGATGTGGAGTCTATCCAAGAAACCTTATAGGGGTTTGGATGGGAGCTATGGATAAGCCTAAAGTTTTGACAACACTAGTATATATGGCATTCACACAACTTCACTATCTATGATTATCTTACACACCTTATTGCCTAACTTGACAAAGGTTTGTAGGATGTTAGTCTATGCCAATCGTCTGGGTCTTAGTCTGGGTAAGGATGCATCTAACTACTCCCAAAAGGTCAGGGTCTACAAGATCCTCATCACTTCATACTCATCTGCCAGATTATCCTCAGCCTGATATACTTTCTCGACACAATCATTAAGGGTGCTTTGGATTCAGACTCATTTTCCTCTAACCCTTTCATGTACAAGGCTCTATTTGGGCAATTGCTCGCATAATGGCCTATCTGATGACATTTGAAGCAAGCATTCTGGTTTGGGTTTCTCTAAACTTCTGGTGCTTTGCCCTTATCATCTCTATGAGTCAGAGGTGTACCAGGGTTAGGCGGTTGGGTCGCATCTGACTTGGTCCTGGCTGCTAACTAGGTGCACTAGTTCTAGGGTTTCTGGTCTGTGATAAACTGGTCCCCTATGAAATCTCTCAGCATCGCGTGCTATCTGATAGGCTAGCTCTAATCTTGAACTTCTCTCATGAACAACTTTCTGATCTCTTCCCTTAATCCGGCTCTGAATCTAGATAAGGTAACTGATTCGGACTCATCGACATTGCATCTCATCACAAATTCATCAAACTGTGCAATGTACTCAGCTACACTCTTTGTTCCTTGGGTCAATCTCTACCACTGATCTAGAAGTCTTTGGTAGTAGGACATGGGAAGGTACTTCTCTCTAAGTCTACGCTTCATTGCTCTCCAGGTTACTATGGGAACATCACCTCTCTGTCGATATTTCCCCAGTACAACCAAGCCTGACGGACTAACCTAAGCTTTGCAAATTTGCACTTCCTTTCCTCAGTCATTTCGTACCACTCAAAATACTGATCCATCTTGCCCTCCCAATCTACATAAACCTTAGGATCTAGACTTCCATCAAAAGTGGATGCTTCTAATCTAATATTCCTAAGAGTTTGGTCATACTGGTCCATTTGGTCCTGATTTAGTCTCCTAGGATTTGGCTCATAAGCTGGGTCATGGAGTGCTCTCCTAGGATTCGGGTCATGGACTCGATTAAAATTGAGTCTTCTAGGATTTGGCTCAAAGAAAGGTTCTTGATTAGGCCTTCTAGGATTGTGTTCTGGAAAAAGGTCTTGGTGTAGAGCTCTTCTAGGATTGATGGGCGTACTTAACTCTGGTTCAGGCTCTAATTCCATTTGGGCCTCATGGGCTCTTATAGGAGTACCTGCCTCTAATTGATCAAGCCTAAAAGTGATATGGGTCATTTGATCAGTTATGCTTTGGGTGGTCTGGGTCA
This sequence comes from Calamus simplicifolius, assembly GCA_900491605.1. NCBI lineage: Eukaryota > Viridiplantae > Streptophyta > Magnoliopsida > Arecales > Arecaceae > Calamus > Calamus simplicifolius. Next base: position 726,488 of record UESW01004512.1, read on the forward strand.
ATTGATCAGTCAGATTCTGGTTTAGTCGGGCCATTTGATCATTTAGGGTTTTTATCAAGGTCTCAAAATTTTGGTCCATGGTTGCACTTGATTGAGCTTGGATTTGGTAGGGTGTACCTAACCTAGTTGTCATGCAGTACAATTAGGCACACAAGCCCTTAACTTGATTTATCATGAGATGTATGCAACATTCATATGAATCCTAAAATCATGTGCAGAATTTTTGTGTGTGTTGCAACTCCAAAGTGATGCAGGGGAGTGTTATGTAACATATTCAGAAAATTTAAAAAAATTTACAGAACACTCTTAACTCAATAATGATATTCCAAGTAAAAGAAAATTAAATTTAAAATTTATTGCTTTACTGGGTAGTTCCTGAAACCCAGTCAAGTTAGAAAATAGAACATAACCTGTCCGCAGACCTTATTTCGGCTGGCAGAAAATTCACAGTCTGGAATAATGCCTAAGAAAATTCTAAAAAATACCTTAAATTATAAAGAATCTAGCAAAACAAAAATTATAAAATTTTAAATTTTTTACATGCTGCAACAATTAAAACATCAGACCATATACTACAATATTCAAATAATCCAGCGAGCAAGCAAAACTAGAAATTTCACCCTAACCAACCATGCTATGATACCATGATGATGTGGGAGAATCGACATGGGATGTATTTCTAATAGAATTAGTAAATATTAAATGAAAGATGTGAAATAACACATGCATTCACTCATTGTTTAAGAACTAGAAATTTTATGGAGGGGACTTAGAAGACTAAACAAAGTTTGAATTTAGAATTTAAACAAAGTAATAAAGTAGCAGATTGTTGTGGTTAAGAAATTACTCAGATTAGGGCTAAGTAAATCTAATAATTGCATATCTAAAAGGATTTTAAAGAGGATTCTCCCAGCAATTAATAAACTTAAGTAAAATCGATGCACTCAGGGAAGGAACTTGAGGATAACAAGGGATTCCACCATATTGTAAGCTTCTATACCTTGATTTATGATGGGAACAACCTGCAACTTTGGAACCATGAAAGCCGGGGATCCTTGATCGGTTGAAAATGGGCTTAAAGCAAAGTGGGGAAAGGAGGATAAAATGTATAAATAGACACCAGGCCTCACGCCTACCCTTTCACAAGGGACCCATCTAACAAGCAGGGGATTTTCTCAAGAAAATTTTATTAATCATCTTCTTACAAAAAGCTAGGAGCCCTTTTATAGACTACCAAGCACTTACACCATATTATCATTAGAGGAAGAAGATCTTGACCAGCGAAGAGAAGAATGTGGGGCGTCCCTTGATTTATGGAGACGGTTTTCAATGTGGGCGTCAATGTGGGCGTCCCATGATTTGTGGAGGCAGTTTTCAATATGGACGTCCCTTGATTTGTGGAGGTGGTTTTCCAGGGGAGACGTGCGAAAAGGAGAATGTGGAGCGTCCCATGATAAGAGGAGGTGGTTGTGGAGGCTTTGACTTGATTCAAAATCTTTCTATTCATTGGGCGACATTCCTTGTTGATGTGGCATGATGATATGGCTTTAATGTTGGTGACTTCATGACCATGAACCCATTCTTCTTGTGCTGAACCAAATCGGGTTTTTGGGCTGGACTCCTTTTGACTCAATTGCAATAAAGAACTTAAACATGACTCAATCAAACAAATACAGTCAATTGAAATAAAATTTCTTAAATGGAAAATAAATATAGGACTAAAATTTAATTTAATCTTTCATCCATAAAGAATCTAGCTGAAGTTGTTGAAGCTTCTTCCTGAGCCTGGTGTCCACACCACGAGGTTGACTGGCCGAGGCCGAGTCTGAATTGCTTAGGCCGAGGTTGACTAGCTGAGGCCGAGTCTGACTTGCTGAGGCCAAGGTTGACTGGCTGAGGCTGAGTCTGACTTGCCAAGGTCGAGGCTGACTTGTTAAGGCCAAGGCTGACTTGTCGAGGCCGAGGTTGACTTGCCGAGGTTGAGGTTTACTAGCTGAGGCCGAGGGTCGACTCCAGAAATAACTAGTTGGACCCTAGTGAGATTACCGTTGTCCATGGGGCTCATTGGCCCCATCAGATGCCCCGCATACTCCTGAGTTTGTGCGACCGTATGCCTTGCATCCGCCAAGCGAAAGGAGTGTAGGAATTGTAATATCTTTCTTTTATACTTGTCTCTGCATGCTAGCTTTGGATAGTTTCCATCTGCCTTGTGTGGACTTGTGACTACGTATGCATGCTCTCTTGTGCTTTTGTCTGCTCAAAGACTTTAAGTAATGTTAGAGGTAAATTGATTACCTTAGACTGGCTGTGAGCAGCCAGTAATCCTCTTCCGACGTGGGGTCTGGAAGCGGATGCCCGTCAACTGTGAGTTGAGGAGTTGGTTTCTCCTGACTTTGAGTTGACTTTGGGTCTTCTACTTTTGTCATAAAATTTGAAGATGGGTGTTCATCAACTGTGAGCCGGGGAGTTGGCCTCTTCTTACTGTGAGTTTACTTGGGGCTTCTTCTTGAATGGCTGAAAGTGACCAGCAATATGTGCAAGTGTATAATTTAAACAAAGGCCTTACTCGGTTGGCCATTGGTCACTGAGACAGAGTTGAAGCTGCTGAGGCTGAAATGAAGCCGTTGAGACTGTGATGATACCATTGAGGCTGTGACGAAGCCGCTAAGGCAAAGTTGAGGCTATTAGGAGCCCTTTGAACACCGGAGGATGAACCGAGAGTCATAGGGATGGGACCATTCTCGGGAGCCTTTAACACCGGAGGGTGACCTGAGAGTTGAGAGTCGTCAGGTGCCTTTTAACCTCAAAGGATGACCTGAAAGTTAAGATTCGTCAGGTGCCTTTTGAACCCCGAAGGGTAACCTGAGAGTTGAGAGTCGTCAGGTGCCTTTTAAACCCCGAAGGGTGACCTGAGAGTTGAGAGTCGTCAGGTGTCTTTTGAACCTCGAAGGGTGATCTAAGAGTTGAGAGTCGTCAGGTGCCTTTTGAACCTCAAAGGGTGACCCGAGAGTCATTGTGATGGGACCATGCTTGGGAACCTTTAACCCCGAAGGGTGACCTGAGGGTGCTTAGATCAGGCTTAGGTGCCTTTTGAATCCCGAAGGATGATCTAAGAGTTGAGAGTCATCAGGTGCCTTTTGAACCCCGAAGAGTGATTCGAGAGTCACTATGATGGGACCATGCTCGGGAGCTTTTAACCCCACAGGGTGACCTGAGGGTGCTTGGACCAGGCTCAGGTGCCTTTTTCTTTGTGCCGATGATCTTTGTTGCCGATGCTGGAGTCAGTTCTCAGTGCCAAGCTGGCCTCGGGCTATGGTGCCAACACTGGGTTGATCTTCAGTGGCGAGCTGGCCTCGGGCTCTGGTGCCAACACTGGGTTGATCTTTAGGGCCGAGCTGGGCTCGAGCTCTGGTGCCAACGTGAGGTTGGTCTTTCCTGCATGATATTTTTAAGTATCAGTGAAAAGAAGCTTTTATCAAAGTGTATTATACCTAGCTTTTATAGTTTTTTGGCCTTTGTGTTGTGTTCGATGTCGACGCCGATTGGAGGCCTAAGATCTTTTTTCTTTCATAATCGGCCCGGGGGTTTCTCTTGGTTGACGCGATTCTCATCACCCGATCCATCCCTCTGGGCGTACACTCTCTAAAAAGAGTCTCTGCGGAAGATAGTCAGAAAGACCACTGTCGGGTCAGCAACCAAGACTGGAAGCAACTAGGAGCCCAGGGGCAGCCAAGAGCAGCTGGGAGTTAGAGGTTGCTGGGATGGAGTCAGAGACAGTCGGAGGCATCCGGGATAAAGAGCTTGGAGCCGAGAGCAGGATGCTGGGTTCTAGCATGGAGTCAGGACAGAGAGCCTTCCCTAGCTCTTTCTGGTGCTGGATCGGGGTATTTAGGCGAAGAAGACCATTCGAGAGCGAAGGAGCCCCAGCATTGTTGGTCTCCTTTGGCATTAATGTAGCCCTGACATCCAAGTACATGAAATGGAAGGTCATAATGACCCTCCACCCAATGTCCTCTCTTTGTCCTTTCGCTGGCACCAAGCTTCCTTCCCCTCATGCATTAAATCTCGTTCATTTAAGTTTGCATGGCATGGCTCTGGGCTGGGACTTGGACCACATCCTTCCCATCTCGCACAGCCAGGCCAGGACCTTACTTCTTGGAGAAAACCCAGCCAAAAAGATGTGTCAGGTGATGATGATGATGAAACTTGATGCAGATGGTTCAAAGAAAGAAAAAGCGGTCGGGGAGGAGTGCTGATTAGCTCCCTATTGGCCGAAGATAGCCCCGGGATTGCTCGCCTTTTGTGGACTACGACTGTCCAGATAGAAGAGGTTGTCATTATAAAGTATCTTTGGAGGAATTTATCTCCTTATATTGTTTGGATACATCAACCTGCTAGTGGTCTGCCCTCCAGGAAGCAAGTTGATTGGAGTGGAGGTGCTGGCGCCCTTGCTTGGGCCTCCTCCCGCGTTGCCATCCGTAGGAGAGGAGGCCGTTTGGACGGCGAGCGTGGCGCTCTTGCTAGTGAGCTCTTACTTTTGAGCTTGAAGATGCTCATGTTGATGAGCTTGATGGAGATGAGCCTCTTGCTGGGAAGATCTTCCACGGGATGGATGATGGTTGGCCTGAGCAGCAACTAAAGAGGGAGCAGAAGCTCTTGCTGGCTGCTATATGGCCATGAGATATTGCTTCTAGAGCTTTTGGATAGCTGCCATCAATGTATGAATTTGCAGGATGAGGGTGGCATGCTGTTTTGCTTGAGTGGCCTAAGGTAGTGGCGATGATGGAGTGGAGCAGTTGGCTCTATTGCTCATCTCGTTGAGGGTGCCCCCTAGCGTGACTGGCAGAAGCTCTTTGGGCTCTTGTCATCACCATCGTTTTGATCTACCATGCTAATCTAGGGAGGACGAGGATCTGCAAGCTAGCGTCATTGATGATCCATGCTCTGCCCCTCCTACCTAGCGTGCCAATCTATTAACGCCAGATCATCCTCCTCGAGTGTCCGTGAGCATTTGGTCGCCTCCTCTAGCGAGCCTAGGATCGTCCGGTGAGCTTCTCGCACCTGGGAGCTTGCAAACAAGTCCCGAGGACCAGAAATTCCGGCGGGAACCCTCCGATGCTCAAGTCAATGCTCTGGGCACAGCCATGAGCTTGAGAAAGCTTGAAAGAGAGAGAGAGGCTTAGAGAGGAGCTCTCTGTGTGCATTTGGGAGTGTTGTTGTGGTTCTTGGAGTTACCTGGTCGGGGGTACCTCTTACCCATTTTATTGGTGCTTAGAGCCTGCCAGCCTTGGGACATGATCGCTTATCAGAGCATTGATGATGGGGGTAGCACAGCGGGGCTGGCCTCCATGTGATTTGTCAGAGTTGTAGGCCATGTTCCATTAGAGTAGGTGGCTGCAGCTGGTTGGCAGGTGCAGTCTGGCTTGGACAGCTATTGCAGGCTGCTGCAGGGCATGGCCGACTGTTACGAAGCTCGCCATATGTGTCTCCCACACCACACTTCTGTTGTCCTATGTGGACAGTGGTGAGCGGTAGAGCTAGGTACATGGGCCCCACAACGAGTCCTACTCCGGTGGCTACTGGGGGTCCTACCTGAGTGGCCGAGACTAGCTGAGGCCGAGGCTGACTTACTGAGGCCGAGTCTGACTTGCCGAGGCTGACTTGCTAAGGCCGAGTTTGACTTGCTGAGACTGAGGCTCACTGGCTGAGGCCAAGTCTGATGTGTCGAAGCCAAGGCTGACTTGCTGAGGCCAAGGTTGATTGGCTGAGATCGAGGCTGACTTGTCAAGGCCGAGGCTGAGATCGAGGCTGATTGGCTGAGGCTGAGGCTGACTTGTCGAGGCCGAGGCTAACTTGTCGAGGCCGAGGCTGACTCGCCGAGGCCAAGTTTGACTTACCGAGGCCGAGATTGACTGGCTGAGGCTAAGGCTGAGGGCCATGTTTGACTTACCGAGGCCGAGGTTGACTGGCTGAGGCTAAGGCCGAGGGCCAAAGTTGACTGGCTGAGGCCGAGGCTGGCTTGCTGAAGCCGAGGTTGACTGGCTGAGGCCGAGGCTGACTTGCCGAGGCCGAGGTTGACTGGCTGACGCCGAGGGCTGACTCCAGAAACTACTGGTCTGACCCTGGTGAGATTACTGTTGCCCATGGGGCTCATTGGCCCCATCAAAGCATATGAAGCAAATGGAGTTGGGTGGGTGTTCCAAAATAAATAGTACACTTGAGAGAGAACTGTGAATTTGTTTTATGATCATTACTCAACCTGTTCAAAATTTTGAAATCAGCCTTTGTAATCGCCTCTAATTTGTTTAAGGTCTTGGTTAGTGTCTACTGAATTGGTGGTGTTCCGGTGGATGAGATAGCTCTGCCTTTTGCTCATATCCATATCCATTTCATGCTCATCATGTTATCATACAATTATCTTCTAAGTGATGCATATGTAGCTTCAGGACATAGATGTGACTTTTGTCGTATATCACGGATCTGGTTTGGAGAAAAGTTTATATGGAAAAATGTTGATAAGTCAGATATAATGGGCAGCTAGAAAGGATGAATGTGCATTGACTTGTTGCAAGGGTGGATTTATCTTAAGCAGTCACACAAAGACCCTCGTCTTTATTTGTTCTTGATATTAGATTGTAAGACTAATTCCTAATTGCTCATAATATCTGGATCATACCTTTTCCAAGATAAGATTGAACAGATTTTATCAACAGTCCAAATAATGGGTAGTTTGGAATGTAAGCCAAGATAATAGAAAGCAAAGGAGCCATGCAATGTACTGACATTGAATGCTAGGTAATCCAAATTTTGGAACAGGCTTTAGAATACAAAATGAGCAAAAATATCACTGGAATGCTCGAGGGCATGATATCAGATATTGTAATGTTAAAATAACTAACTGGCCAATCAAATCAAGAATTTATGATATTGATCGTGGTTTAGCAGTAATGAAATTTTTTTTTTCATGTTTTTCTAAAATAGTATTTAGTGCATCAATTCCAACTTTTTTTGTATAAACTCAAGATTATAACATTTAATAATTGAAGGTTATAAAGTGGCCAAATACTTTTTGGTAGATAAAGTATCACCTACTCGGATGCTCTGCTTTGGGCGGATGCTTGCATGTGCGCTTTAAGCTGCGTCAGGCCTGAGGTGGCCCTGTGTTCGCACCAAGATAGGCCTATGTTCAACCTCAGGTGTCAATTGACTTGGTGACTTAACAAGAATGGGATGTCTAAAAGCATTTTGTTATTAGTTTCAGAGTATACAGCATGAAAGAAGCCTTGCTGCCCTCTTCTAGTTTGAGTGTATTTTAAGCAGAGGATGATTGAAGAGCCTATCCTGTAATAACCCGTCTTAATAATGGTCCTATTTTTATTGACTAAACGTTTCTCCTATTAAAGTGATAACAACCCCCCTTCCTTAATACATGAACGCTCGCTTGATGGGGCATGCAGTGAAGGAATTGGGTATAAAAAGGGACCCATCCTAAGGTTTTAAAACATGGTTCTCGAGAGAGATCCTAAGGTTTTAGAACATGGTTCTCGAGAGAGATCCTAAGATTCTCGAGAGAGAAACCTAAAAGCGGAGGCATTGGAATTGAGTCCCTGATCAAGAGCAATCCTGAAGGCATACACCATCAGAATGCGAGAGCTCGTTGATTAGAAGACCGATCCATCGAGAAGAGAAAGGGAAGATCAATCGAGATCCCTAAAGAAAGGAAGATCTCCCGTGCAGTCCAAAGGAAAACCACGAAGATCGGATTCCTTACCACCATTAAATAATAATGGCTGGAGGTAATTATGTTTAAGCAAATTAAGTCTAACATTTGGTATCAGAGCGAGGTTAAAACCTCTGCCTTATTTTGCGAAGATTTCTATCAAGTTTCTCTTTTCAAGCAATTTATGCCGCATGTTTTCCGTTTTTCAATTTTTCGGATCTCAGGTTGGTTTCGATCAGTTCTTATCTTTGTTCACGGAATTGACAGAAACCATTAAACCTATTTCAGATTCCGATTTTTGCGGAAACAAAACGTGGCTTCTTTCTTTTCTATTAAAGATTTCTTTCTAGCATTAAAGGTTTCCCGGATTTCTTTTTATGGTATTAAAGAGATAGCATTAAAGAAAGAAAAAGAAAAGAAACGTAGCATTAAAGAAAAGAAAAACTAAAGAAGAAAATGCAGCGGAAACGTGGCTTCAATAACCACATCGGTGAAATATTAAAAAAGGGAGAGAAAACTTTCGGTTTTCGTTTTTCTCGCTTATGGTCTTTCCGTTCTCTCACGGGATTTAAAATATGGATTGGTTGGATTTTAAATGCATTTATTATCTGTTTAATGTTTTATTAAATCATGTAACATGATTTATTTTTATCATTTGTTTCTTGAGTTTAAATTTTTGTATTAAAATACGCCTCCTGAGTCTCTATGCCTACGGTGTTTTGCATAGACTGGCCCAAGGGAATAATGAGCTACGGCCGGACGTGTTTTAATTAACAAAATTTTTTTCTTAAGATGATAATTTTAAAATTCATTAAATAGATATTGAAATGTTATCTTCTGTTCTGCATACTAGATTTATTCTATGCATGAATTTGGTGGTAGTGTAAAAATCACAGTGCAAATCCTTTCAAGGTCTGATTGGTCAGTTGGTGTCTAGAAAGGTAAAGAGATTGTGGTTACTTAATTGGTTCCGTTGACTGACCTAAGGAAAGCAACGGGGGGACCCCCACTTCTCTTTCACTGGCCTGGCCAATTTGACTAACTCGGATCTTGATTTGGAAATGTTACGTTGATTAAGATCACTACCTAATAATCATGCTAAATTGGTTAATCTATATGCATATAATGTCATGTGATCAATATGATGTTGATTAATTGAGGAGTAGCCACAGCATCTTTGATTAATCAAAATTATATATTGAGTTGCAAAGATCACATAAGGTTAGATGACATTAATTGTGACTAATTATATTAATGTAATGAATCTTATCCCACAGGAATTTTTGTTGCACTAATATAATTAATTAGGATGCGATAACAAATTATTTTCTTAATTACCCACAGGAATTAAGAAAGGAATATAATTTGTTAGTCACATCATTAAGCTAATGAGTCTATTTGAGTATAATAACTTAGCCCACAGGTAGTTATTGTATGTTATTGATTCATGTTATTGCATGTTTACATTGGTAAAACATGACATCAGTTATATGCCTCAAATTCAATTACATGAACATGATTTATTTTTTATGCAGCTATTTTGCCTGTTAATATTTCTGATATGAAATGTGACATTCCCGATTTAAGTGGTGATAATTATAAATTATGGAAGGAGAGAATTCTTCTTCAATTAGGGTGCATGGATATTGACTATGCTATCAGGAAGGATGAACCACATTTAGTTACATCTACTAGCACTCAGGCTGAGATTGCTGCGTATGAACGATGGGAACGGTCCAATCGCCTCAGTATGATGTTCATACGTACTAAAATTTCTGCTAGTATACGTGGTTCAATTCCTGAGTGCAAAAATGTCAAGGAACTTCTGAAGGCTATTGATGCACAATTTGAGTCTTCAGATAAGGCAATGGCTAGCACCCTAATGACAAAGTTATCATCAATGAAGCTCACTACGGTTGGAGGTGTGCGTGAGCACATCATGAAGATGAGGGACATTGCGGCTCAGTTGAAATCCCTAGAGGTTGAGATGTCAGAATCTTTCTTGGTGCACTTTATTTTGAGCTCACTCCCACAGCAATATAGTCCCTTCAAAATATCTTACAATACACATAAGGACAAATGGTCAATTAATGAACTTCTGACCATGTGTGTTCAAGAGGAAGGGAGGCTGATTTTAGAAATGGGAGAAAGTGCACATTTAGTCACTCACAGAAAGACTAAAGCTCCCAAAGCCAAACGCAAAGGAAAGGGTAAAGTATCCATCCATACAGAAGACAAGAAGGAGTCCAAGTGCTTCTTTTGCAAGAAGAAAGGACATATAAAGAAAGATTGTCTCAAATTCAAAGCTTGGCTTGACAAGAAAGGTACTCTAACCTCATTCGTATGTCATGAATCCAATTTGGTTATATGTCATAACACATGGTGGATTGATTCTGGTTCTACAATCCATGTTTCAAATACCTTGCAGGGTTTTCTAAATCAAAGGAAACCATTGGGAAGTGAACAAAGCATCTATTCAGGAAACAAGATGGGTTCACATGTGGAAGCAATTGGAACGTGCAGACTTATTTTACATTCTGGTTTTGTTTTGGATTTGGAAAAGACATTTTATATTCCAAGTTTCTCTAGAAATTTGATTTCAGTGTCAAGGCTTGTACCAGCAGGATATTCCTTTAATTTTAATAAAAGCTCTGTTGATTTATTTTATAAATCTAAGCTTATTGGGAATGGTACATTGTCAGACAATCTTTTCCAAATCAATCTGAAAATAATACCACCTATAATGTGATGCACGCCCAAACTGGTATGAAAAGATGTGTTATAAATGAGAATTCCTCTATTTTGTGGCATCGGAGATTAGGTCATATCTCCATTGAGAGAATTAAAAGATTAGTAAAAGATGGAGTACTTGATACTCTTGATTTTACTGATTTTGACACTTGTGTGGACTGCATAAAGGGAAAGCAAACCAACAAGTCCAAGAAAAATGCCAAGAGAAGTTCGGAAATACTGGAGATCATACATACGGATATCTGTAGCCCAGATATGGATTCGTATGGTCAGAGATACTTCATCTCATTTATTGATGACTATTCACGATATATGTATCTCTACCTACTTCATAATAAGAACGAAGCATTAGATGCCTTTAAGGTATTTAAGGCAGAAGTAGAGAAACAATGCGGCAAGCAAATTAAAATCGTGAGGTCAGATAGAGGTGGAGAATATTATGGTAGATACACTGAGAATGGACAAGCACCTGGTCCGTTTGCTCGGTTTCTTGAAGAAAATGGAATTGTTGCACAATACACCATGCCAGGGTCTCCTGACCAAAACGGTGTAGCTGAAAGGAGAAACCGGACATTATTGGACATGGTAAGGAGCATGATTGTCAGCTCTAAGTTACCTAAATCCTTGTGGACTGAAGCTCTTAAAACTGCTGCGTATATATTGAATCGGGTTCCAACCAAGGCTGTTTCCAAAACGCCATTTGAGTTATTTAAAGGTTGGAAACCGAGTCTGCAACATATACGTGTTTGGGGATGCCCATCTGAAGTAAGAGTCTATAATCCACAAGAAAAGAAACTAGACCCAAGGACTATCAGTGGATACTTTATTGGATATGCTGAGAAGTCCAAGGGTTATAGATTTTATTGTCCATCTCACAGCACTAGGATTGTGGAATCAAGAAATGCAAAATTTCTTGAGAATGACTTGATCAGTGGGAGTGATCAATCTCAGTATTTGGCTTCTTCTGAGAAAGATCATTCAGTTATTCCAGCTTCCACTTCAAGTGAGGGATTGGTTGTTATTTATAGCACTCCTCAAACTCAATTAAGTGCCCAACAACCAGTCATTGAGATTTCACAAGCTGATGGTAATCTAGAAGATCGTGTTGTTCATCAACAATCAGTTGTGCAAGATACTCCTCAAGAGGTCATTGACACAACATTAAGAAGATCAACTAGAATAAAGAAATCAGCAATTCCTAGTGATTATGTTGTGTATCTACATGAATCTGACTATAACATTGGAGCCGAAAATGATCCTGAAACGTTTTCACAAGCCATGAGTTCTAAGGAATCAAACTTGTGGTTCAATGCCATGAAAGAAGAGATGGAATCTATGGCATCTAATCGAGTCTGGGATCTTGTTGAGTTGCCTGATGGTGTAAAAGCCATTGGATGTAGATGGATCTTCAAAATAAAGAAAGACTCACAAGGCAACATTGAGAGATATAAAGCAAGACTCGTTGCCAAAGGATTCACTCAGAGGGAAGGAATCGACTACACGGAGACATTTTCTCCTGTATCCAAGAAAGACTCTCTCCGAATAATTATGGCATTGGTAGCTCATTTTGATTTTGAGTTACATCAAATGGATGTGAAGACCGCATTCCTTAATGGAGATCTAGAGGAAGAGGTTTACATGAAACAACCTGAAGGATTTTCCTCTAGTGATGGTGAGCATTTGGTTTGCAAACTTAAGAAATCCATATATGGATTGAAACAAGCCTCACGTCAGTGGTATTTAAAATTTCATGATGTGATCTCTTCCTTTGGTTTTGAAGAGAACATCATGGATCAATGTATATACCAGAAGGTTAGTGGGAGCAAAATTTGTTTCTTGGTCCTATATGTGGATGACATTCTACTTGCAACCAATGATAAAGGGTTGCTACATGAGGTGAAACAATTTCTCTCTAAAAATTTTGATATGAAAGATATGAGTGAGGCATCTTATGTCATTGGCATTAAGATCCATAGAGAAAGATCTCGAGGCATTTTGGGATTGTCTCAAGAAACTTATATCAATAAAGTCTTGGAGAGATTTCGGATGAAAAATTGTTCACCAAGTGTTGCACCTATAGTGAAGGGTGACAAGTTCGCTTTGAACCAGTGCCCTAAAAATGAACTTGAACGGGAACAGATGCACAACATTCCATATGCTTCAGCTGTTGGAAGCCTAATGTATGCTCAGGTTTGCACAAGACCTGACATAGCATTTGCAGTAGGAATGTTGGGAAGATATCAGAGTAATCCAGGTTTAGACCATTGGAGAGCTGCTAAAAAGGTCATGAGGTATCTTCAAGGGACCAAGGACTACATGCTCATGTATAGACAAACTGATCATTTGGAGATAGAGGGCTACTCAGATTCGGACTTTGCTGGCTGCGTTGATTCTCGGAAATCAACATCAGGATTTATATTTATGTTAGCTGGTGGAGCCATATCATGGAGGAGTGCAAAGCAGACCTTGACTGCTACCTCTACTATGGAAGCGGAGTTCGTTGCTTGTTTTGAGGCTACATCGCAAGGTGTATGGTTGAAGAGTTTCATCTCAGGGCTTAGAATTGTTGACTCCATTACTAGGCCAATTAAATTGTACTGTGACAATTCAGCTGCTGTATTTTTGGCTAAAAACCATAAGAGTGGTAGTCGAAGTAAACATATCGACATTAAGTATTTAGCCATAAGAGAACGTGTTAAAGAGAATAAAGTGGTCATAGAACACGTTAGCACTGAATTGATGATAGCTGATCCTTTGACTAAAGGCATGCCAATTAAGAAGTTTAAGGATCATGTGATAAGAATGGGAGTTGGTTCCATGATATAATTGTATTGATAACAATTTGTACAAAGAAACTCTTATTTCAATCGTTTGTTTATTTCTCATTCAGGTGTACACGTTATATGACTTTTGAGAAATGACAAACTTTTCTTTTGGACTCTGAATAAACATATGGTTTATTCATTATGTTATGTTGTCACATTTGGAATGGTGATAAAGAAATTGAATGCATTGTAATACATAGAAGATAATACTCAATTATAGAGGACCTATCGCTATGATTCATGTATTTAGTTTCTTGTTCAGTGTTGATAAAATATACGGACCAAGTGGGAGAATGTAGTAACTATCTTAATAATGGTCCTAATTTATTGACTAAACGTATCTCCATTAAAGTGATAACAGCCCCCCTCCCTTAATTCCTAACGCTCGCTTGATGGGGCAAGCGTTGAAGGAAAAGGGTATAAAATAGGGACCCATCCTAAGGTTTTAAACATGGTTCTCGAGAGAGATCCTAAGGTTTCAGAACAGGTTCTCGAGAGAGATCCTAAGTTCTCGAGAGAGAAACCTAAAAGTGGAGGCATTGGAATTGAGTCCCTGATCAAGAGCAATCATGAAGGCATACACCATCTGAATGCGAGAGCTCGTTGATTAGAAGACCGATCCATCGAGAGGAAGAGAAAGGGAAGATCAATCGAGATCGTTAAGAAAGGAAGATCTCCCGTGCAGTCCAAAGGAAGATCGGATTCCTTACCACCATTAAATAATAATGGCTGGAGGTAATTATGTTTAAGCAAATTAAGTCTTACATATCCTTGATTGACAGAGTATTGGACGATGAGCCAACTTATACGCATATAATTGTACCATGACGCCAACTTGACAATGCATAAATAATAAATAATTAGAGACTGTGATTCTTGATACTTTGCATGTATCATTCCATAAATCTAAAGAAGAAAAAAATATGATAAAGATAATACTTAGTATATATGTTAGGGTTTAGACCTGTGATTAATAGCAATAGGATTCCCTGTTGAACAAGAACTAGAACTAAGGATTCCTAATCCTGTTAGGTTTAGACCTTGATGAATAGCAATGGGATTCCCCGTTCAACAAGAACTAGAACTAAGGATTCCTAATCCTGTTAGGTTTAGACCTTGATGAATAGCAATGGGATTCCCCGTTCAACAAGAACTAGAACTAAGGATTTCTAATCCTGTTAGGTTTACTTCTTGAAAAGGAGGAAGATGGGGAGGAGAAGGAAAGGGCTGCCGCCCTATGATGAGAGAAGGGAATTTTTTTTTTTGGGAGAAAAGAATCTGTTCTCTATTCCATCCAAACCCTAGAGACTAGAGTTTAAATACATCCACGAAGTGGGCCAGACCCAGACTCAACAAAAATCCCATGGACTAACCCAATGAGATTAAACTAATCCCCAAGCCCGTGTACACCCGTGACTTGATTTAATCTCAACCCTTGGACTCAAACCCAGCCCAATACAAGTTAGCCCACCTGGGCCTTGATAGCACCACACCAGGCCCAACAATCTCCACCTTGGTGCTTTCAAGGCCTCAGCACGTCCACTGTGTCCATCAGCTTTAACAACGAAATACACTTTTGAAAACTGTCCCGTGGAAGAACCTTAGTCAGTGCATCTGCTGGATTTTCTTTGGTGTGTACCTTCACCAGCTCCACCTCACCATCTTCCACCAGCTCTCTGATCCTGTGGTATCTGAGGTCAATGTGCTTCGTCCTGGCATGATAGACTGCATTCTGCGCAAGCATCAGAGCACTCTGGCTGTCACTATGCACCTGGACAACCTTCTGATCAAGTCCCATCTCCAGCATCAAGCCCTTCAGCCAAAGAGCTTCCTTTGCTGCCTCTGTGATACCTATGTATTCTGCCTCCGTGGTAGATAAGGCTGTGATGGGCTGCAGACATGATCTCCACGATACTGGACCACCAAACAGGCTGAACACAAAGCCTGTTGTGGATCTCCTAGTGTCCACATCTCCACCAAAGTCTGCATCCACATACCCATATAACTGCCCACGAGCCTCCTTGGATAAGTTGGATCTCTCAGCATCTTCTTGCTGTCCATAGCAAATACCAACCCCAACTGTACCTACCAAGTACCTGAAGATTCCCTTCAGTGCTCGCCAGTGCTCCCTACCAGGCTGCGCCATGAACCTGCTCACCTAGCTCACTGCATGGGCTATGTCTGGCCTACAACATACCATGGCATACATAAGGCTCCCAACACCAGAAGCATATGGTACCTTCTCCATCTCCTGAGCCTCCACCTCAGTCTGTGGTGACATGGTCTTCGATAAGGAAAAATGTGCTGCCAAAGGTAGTGCTGTCGGTTTGGCATCCTTCATCCCATATCGCTCCAGAATCCTTTTAATGTAGCCACCCTGACTCAGATGCAGCACACCCTTGGATCTATCTCTGATGATTTCCATCCCTAGGATCTTCCTGGCTGGCCCCAGATTCTTCATCTCAAACTCCCGAGACAAAGCTATCTTCAGTTCCTGTACAACCTTCTTACTCTTGCATGCTATCAGCATGTCATCTACATACAAGAGTAAGTACATCCTAGACCCATCATCCAGAGATTTAACATACACACAAGAATCATACTCACACCTGAAAAGTCCAATGCTCCTAACATAAGTGTCAAATCTCTTGTACCACTGCCTCGGCGACTGCTTCAGCCCATACAGAGATTTCTTCAGCAAACAGACTTCCCATCTGATCTTGGTTCTCTAAACCCTGGTGGCTGCTCCATGTAGATGCTCTCCTCCAAATGACCATGGAGGAATGCTGTCTTCACATCCATCTGCTCCAGCTCCAAGTCCTGAGCTGCTACAATACTCAATAATAGTCTGATGGAAGTGTGCCTGACAACTGGAGAAAATATCTCACCATAATCGATGCCTTCTTTCTGAGAGTATCCTTTGGCCACTAGTCTTGCCTTATACCTGATACCCTCTTGTTCTGAAGCTCCTTCCTTGCGCTGATAAACCCATTTACAACCAATGGGTTTCTTTCCTTGTGGCAGCTGGACCACCTGCCACGTATTATTGCTGTGAAGAGACTGCATTTCCTCTGCCATAGCATGGATCCACCTATCTCTATCCTGACTTTCCATAGCCTCCTCATAGGTGAAAGGGTCTCCATTCGCTGTCACCAGGGCATATGACAACGAATCCTCAAAGCCGTATCGAACTGGTGGTCGCACGTTCCTCCTGGGCCTTTGCTGTGCGATCCCAGTATCAGTCCCCTGTCCAGCTGCATCCTGCTGAACTCCCTGGCTTCTACCCCCTCTGTCAGTCCTCTCCACCTGAATCTCAAATCCTCCTGGTCCACTAGCAAATGGCACAACTGTATAGGAGGTTGTCTGACTAGTGTTACCATGTTCTACCTCCTGTAGTCCCTGCTGTGCATCCATGCCACTTCTGTTCTGGAGGATTGAGCTCTCATCAAAGGTTACATCTCTGCTGATGACAACCTTCTTCTCCAAGGGGT
Organism: Calamus simplicifolius; assembly: GCA_900491605.1. Classification (NCBI taxonomy): domain Eukaryota; kingdom Viridiplantae; phylum Streptophyta; class Magnoliopsida; order Arecales; family Arecaceae; genus Calamus; species Calamus simplicifolius. The sequence goes on from UESW01004512.1 coordinate 743,275, forward strand.
CCCATAGCCGATACCCCTTGACTCCTCGCGGGTAGCCTAGGAACACCATCTTCTTAGACCTGGCATCCAACTTACTCCGCTCCCCAGCTTCAACATGCACATATGCTGTGCATCCAAACACTCTTAGATGGTTTAGGCTTGTCTTCCTTCCAGACCATATCTCCTCTGGAATGTCTCCATCTAACCTGGTGTGCGGTGACGATTGACCAAGTAGCTAGCTGCATCTACTGCGTCAACCCAGAACACTTTGGAAGCCCTGCCTGCAGCCTTAAGCATCTTGCCTTTTCCAATAGTGTTCTGTTCATCCTCTCAGCCACCCCATTCTGTTAAGGAGTTCCCATCACCGAGAAGTGCCTTATGATGCCCCACTCCTCACAAAAAATCTGGAACTCCCTGCTGGTGTATTCCCCGCCATTATCAGACCTCAGAAACTTCACACTTTTACCCTGCTCCTTCTCCACCTCAGCCTTCCAGATTTTGAACTTGGTGAAGACCTCTGATTTCTCCTTCATAAAGTAGATCCACAGCTTCCTTGAGAAATCATCTATCAGGGTCATAAAGTATCTGGCCCCATTCCTTGCAGTAACTGGGGCTGGTCCCCAGACATCTGTGTGTACTAACTCCAGGGGTTCAGCACTCCTAGCTGTGCTGACTGAGAACTGTACTCTCCTCTGCTTTCCCATCTGACAAGGCTCACAGATCTCCATATCTCCGCTACTCAAGTCTGGAAGCAGACCTCTCTTGCTCAGTTCTTTCATCCCCTTGTCTCCCATGTGGCCCAGGCGGTAATGCCACATCCTGTACACATCCTGGGGATCTTGCTCCACAGCTGCCACCTCAGATTTCACAGTCATCACAGAGCCCTCCATCTTGTATAGATTATTTTCCAGCCTCCTCCCTCTCATCACCACCATGGCTCCATTGGAGATGTTCTGAACTCCACTCCTGGCACGACTGCTGAAGCTGTATCCAGTCCGCTCCAAGTACCCCAGTGATACCAGATTCTTCTTGAGTTCTGGGACATGCTTCACACTGGTAAGAGTGCGCACCATACCATCAAACATCCTCACCCTCACTGTGCCAATACCTGCCACCTTGCAAGGGTGATTATCTCCAAGAGTCACATTCCCCTCCTCAACCTCTGTGTAAGTACTGAACCACGACCGGTTGGGAGTGTAATGATGAGAACAGGCTGAATCCAAGGTCCACATCTCTGTGTTGTGCCTGTGATCATCTGATACAACCAAGAGATCATCCTCCACCTCCTGATCTGCAACTGTACTCACAGACTCAGATCCTCCTTTTTCTCCCTTCTGATTTTTCCACTTAGGACAATTCTTCTTAAAATGTCCTACCTCTCCACACTTATAGCACTTCAGCTCTCTCTTGCCTTTCCTGGACTTTGATCGTCCTCCAGACTTACTTCTGTCCCTGCCCCTACCTCTGCCTGTCCTTTCCCCAACTGATAGACCCTCCTGGGGAACAGCTTCCTTGGTCATCTTCTCCCTCTGCTCATTCGTCCGAAGCACCGAGACAATATCTTCATAAATTAATGTCTCCTTCCCATAGAGCAGTATTGTGACCAATGAGTCATAAGACGTGGGCATTGAACATAAAAGCAGAAGTGCTTTATCTTCTTCCTCCATCTTGACCCCGACATTCAGAAGTTCATTGCTCATCTGGTCGAATATTTGGATGTGACCCAGCACATCTCCACCTTCTGACATCCGAAGGCTGTAGAGGCGCTTCTTCAACATCAACTTGTTGCACATATTCCTCCCCATATAGAGGGTGTGCAACTTCGTCCAGAGTCCCTTCGGGGTCTTCTCCTCCAGCACTGAATAGAGGACTGAATCCGCCAGACAGTCCCTGATCATTGAACATGTCTTCTTCTCCAATAAAATCCACTGCTTGTCTGTCATCCCATCTGGCCTTTCCTCCAAAGCCAAATCTAAACCCTGCTGCACAAGGAGGTCCTCTACCCGGACTTTCCACATGGAGAAACTTCCCTTCCCATCAAACTTCTCAACCTCTATTTTTATGCTACTCCCTATGGCCAATTCCAAAAAATAGCACAAAAATAAATTTTATAAAATAGAGAAGTACCTTGACGAGATTCTGTTGAAATTATTTCAACTCCTTGAAGGCCTCCAGATTACTCCTTGAACCAGGCTCTGATACCACTTGTTAGGGTTTAGACCTGTGATTAATAGCAATAGGATTCCCTGTTGAACAAGAACTAGAACTAAGGATTCCTAATCCTGTTAGGTTTAGACCTTGATGAATAGCAATGGGATTCCCCGTTCAACAAGAACTAGAACTAAGGATTCCTAATCCTGTTAGGTTTAGACCTTGATGAATAGCAATGGGATTCCCCGTTCAACAAGAACTAGAACTAAGGATTTCTAATCCTGTTAGGTTTACTTCTTGAAAAAGGAGGAAGATGGGGAGGAGAAAGAAAGGGCTGCCGCCCTATGATGAGAGAAAGGAAATTTTTTTTTTGGGAGAAAAGAATCTGTTCTCTATTCCATCCAAACCCTAGAGACTAGAGTTTAAATACATCCACGAAGTGGGCCAGACCCAGACTCAACAAAAACTCCCATGGACTAACCCATGAGATTAAACTAATCCCCAAGCCCGTGTACACCCGTGACTTGATTTAATCTCAACCCTTGGACTTAAACCCAGCCCAATACAAGTTAGCCCACTTGGGCCTTGATAGCACCACACCAGGCCCAACAAACACCTAATAATTTTACTAACTCAACTGACTGATGCCCTCATTTTTGTCCATTATAAGTGATTCTTATCGAGATAATAAAACAATGCAAGCATGTGTGTGTGTGAGTGAGAGAGTATTTGGAATTTATTATTCAAGGTTATCCTCAAAGCCACTGTTCCAAATCAGAATTCATTCCAAGTGAAGCGCTTTAGGAGATGACTCAATACTTTGTTCCCAAGATCTCCCTTTCATACATCTTCCCCTGCCGTTGGAGCACAATTCATCACGGCGTCTCCAACTGTCAAGAAAATCTTGTCATGGCCAATGAGCTCTGTGAACTTGGCCAAGTGGAGCTTGCCGATCACAACCGGCCCAGGATTGGAAAGAACAAGCTGAAGGAAAGATATTAAGACATGTGAGTCATGCTTCCAACCTCATCCCTTTATTAATGTTTGCAATTATTGGAGGTATAGTAAGCATGCTATGTAGGAGAGTTTTGTTCCAACCTGAACACTGCGCTTTTGAAGACTCTTGTGCAAGTCTTCCAAGGCATGGATGCCATTGGTGTCGATGTCGGTCACCGCTGCAAGGAACAAGTAGTGAATGTTAAGGACTTGCACGCATGAGGTCGATGAATTTGGAAGATCAATATAGAAGAATTGGGAAACAAGTTCTGTATCTCTTACGTGACATTTCGACAATCAAGAAATCAATCCTCGGCAGTTGTTTTTCTTTAAGTTGTTCTCTTCATCTCTCAACCATCTTAGGATCCTGAAATAGGAGATGATTTGTTATGAGTTTTCTGCAGCAGAGTCATAGCCTACTCTGGAGAGTGAAGGAGCTTAAATTATAATATAACAATCGAAGGTAGTTCCCAAGAGATAGAGAGCTGATTTTGATTACTCTAGGAGTTCTCAAGAAAGCGAGAGTATCCATGGATGCGGTCAGTGTTAAAAGTTTAAGGAGACAGAAGATAGAAACTGCTACTTTTCACTAAGAGGCATTGGGAAGGTATGCCTTGGATATAGCCTTAGAACTGTTGTTCATTAGTTCACATATGATCATTAGCAACCACATCATATGCACCTCCAAGCTCATTCTGAAAGAAGGGTAAGAAAAAGTGGGGAAGCACTTGATGTGGCTTAAAATTTCAAAATCCATGGTGAGTTCACTGGAACCGCTTTATAAGGTCTCTGCATTGTTTTCTTCTTTTTTTTTTTGCTACAATGGAATTCTCCATCAAGATTGTTCTATGGGGAATTTATCTTTTGCAGGCTCGTGTAAGTTTCAAGCTTCCAAATCCTCAACATGCAAGCTATACCAAAAATGGTGAATCTGTTGAAATTTGGTGGCTAAAATATAAGAGAAATGATGAAAAGACAAATGAGTGGCACGATACATGGAATTTTGTAAAGGATCTCTTCAAAGCTAGAGAACAAGCATGGATGAAATGAATATCATTGATGGCATTTTTAGTTCAGATTCTAAATCTATCTTGGAAGAGCATAACTGAAACATCAGGAGGAATAACAGTACAAAGAGAGGCAGCACCAGAAAGTTAACAATTTCTGTTGGCTGCTTTTCTAAACTTACTCCACAAAGCCTAATGTAAATATTAAGCTATTTTCTAGCTTGCTCCAATCAATGGGGATTTGGAATAAAGAATTGGATGATATGGCCCGGAGGCAACATTCTTAAAAAAAATATATAAAATTGCAACAGTTAGGAGCCCTCTGTGAGTTATGTACATGTACAAACGATGCATGATTTAACATACAGTATGCAACCATCTCTAAAAAAAGAGCAGCAGGCTTTTAGGCCTGAGCTTCTTCAGTCCTGCAGCTCACACTGCAGAATGCAGTTGAGCTGCAGGTCTCCAGACATGCATGCTGGGCATCCCCGGCAACTCCACCTGCAGGCGGGCTGAGAAGCAGGGGTCCAGACAATCCCTAAGACTTGTTTATCCTTTGGCAAGTTTTTGAAGTCTAACTAAAGTCTAGACATGCATGTTTAGCCTTATATTTTTTTGAAGATGTAAGCTTCATAGAATTAAAATCAGGAACTAGTAGCCCTTGGATGTTAAAAATGAGAAACAAAAGGAACAAATTCATCAAGATGGTATAACATGTCATTACCTCTCCTTGACATAGTTGAAGTTCGTGAAGTAGATGGCAGAATCAACTCTCACAATTAGAACTCCAGGAACTTTGGTAGCCTCAGGATATTGTTCCATGTTCCTATATATTGTAGTTCTTGGAAGATTCCTAAGTAGAGCTGTCCTTGGCCTTGTTACTTGCAGAAGTATCTTAGCAAGCGATATTGAGACCTATTTAAGGGGAGAGTCATGAAACTACATGTAAGTTTCAATAGGAAAGCCTGTCCAGTGAACATTTGGAAGGGTGGCTACATTCTTACAGCAATTAAAAGGCCAATCTCAACTGATACAAAGACCAGGATAAGTAAGAAGAAAAGATAGTATCCGGGATGATCTTATCTATTTGAATCTATTTGAGAAGATGCTGTGGCGTGCAAGGCACTGTCCTTAAGAGTAGATTCGCGCCTCTCGAAGATAATATCTCGGTGCAGAAGATCAGAGCTGACTACCCTCCAGGATACAACAGCAGCGAGTCTTCTAATAGGCGTGCACACACCAATGTCAGAAGAGGATGAACAACCGAATGAGTTCCTTCTCTTTGGATAAAAACGGAGCAAAAGAATTAATCTCTGGACTGAATAAGGACAAGGGAATGGATCTCTGGATAATGATGGAAAGCAAGATTTGAATTGAATTATCACTGGCATTGCTTCGAATATTAATAAGATAGCAAGCACCGGTTGAAAGTAGCCAATCAATCCAACGGTCAGCGTCCAACGTTCGGTCAAAAGACGGTCCAACAGTCGCCAGGTCAGTCAAAGAAATCAATCAGTCACCGGGGTCGGTCAAAGCAGTCAAACGATGACTCATCAGAAAGAAGAAAAAAAAAGGAAAAACCAAAAAGAAAAAAGGATAAAAATTCTGCTTATCATGCGCGCATCCAACGGATGGGATTTGCACCCCCCCTTGCGCGCGGTGATCACACGCGACGCGCCCGATTAACAGGTTTCCAAAATCGGCTTCACCGATTCGCATTAGGCTTGGCCCGACTCATGCGTGCATGAGCTTTCTCACGACCATTCAACCAAGCAAGAGAATAACACAAATATAAGTAAGAGTAAGATTTGTATGTTTTTAATGTGGGACTAAAAAGAGTGATTTCATGACAAAAAGAGGGAAAGCTTTTGGAGGAAAACTTTTGGGAAACTTTTGAATATTGGAATATACTATAATTTCCAACAATCCCCCACTATTTCAATATACAAAAGAAGACAAGACAAACTTTGAAGAAACTTTAAGAATGTAATGCATAAGCCATGGTGTCTATGTGACTATGAACCAGGCATAGAGAAAATAAGTGCAATCCATAAAAGGTTGGTGAAACTAAGTTTCTATGAACCAATCCTTCTTTTATTGGATCATTGACTTATAACTCACATTTCATCTCTCAGATTTTGGTTGTTCAAGCGGATTGACACGTTTCGGCCATGCATCTACCTGGATATTCATGAGTGCTCTAGAGATCTCACCCAAGTCTCATAGGAAGCGGCCACCACCTCCATACTCATATAGGTGGATTGTTATCAAGTATACATTGCAGTTTTGTATACCACCCAAATTAGGCTATGACATCCATTAAGAACTTTACATATTAGTTCAACCTAAACACTGCAGAATACTATCTCACACCATAGAAAGGGATTTCATAATATAAATAATTATGATAGTATACTCCAAGTTGTCTAGTGAATTGTTTTCCCATATGAACCTTCTTCCCGAGATCTCCGTTCATGAAGGTTAGGTTACCATCACTTCAACTTTTGATCTGGGTATAATCCCATTTTCCTCGATGTATTGCTCACAAGCTTTTTGCTTAGAGGCTTAGTCAGAGGATCGGCCAAATTCAACTCTGACCTTATATAATCCAAAGATATTACTCCATCATTAATAAGCTGCCTCACAATATTATGTCTTAGACGTATATGTCTACTCTTCCCATTATAATTTTTTTTTTAGCTTTAGCTATGGCAGCCTGACAATCACAATGTATAGACACAGATGGAGCTGGTCTCATCCAAATGGGAAGATCTTCCAAAAGATTTCTGAGCCATTCGGCCTCAGTCCCAGCCTTTTCCAAGGCAATAAACTCGGATTCCATTGTAGACCGAGCTATACATGTCTGCTTAGATGATTTTCATGACACTGCTCTTCCTCCAAGGTAAACACATATCCACTCGTGGATTTCATCTCATCAGAGTCTAAAATCCAGTTAGCATCACAATACCCTTTTAATACTGTAGGAGTCCCACACTACATTGAACCATAGTTCATGGTTTCTTTCAAATATCTAAGCACTCTTTGTAATGCAATCCAATGATCCTTGTTAGGACATTGGGTATATCTGCTTAGTCTTCCTATAGCATGAGCAATGTCATGTCGAGTGTAGTTCATTAAATACATAAGACTACCAATAATTTGAGCATATTTGGATTGTAAGATACCATTGCTTTTATTTTTCTTAAGCTGTGAATTAGCATTATAAGAAGTGCTCACAGGCTTACAATCAAAATGTGAAAACTTTTTCAAGATTTTCTCAACATAATGTTCTTGTGAAAGTATGATACTATTTGACTTTTTTACAAGTCTAATTCCTAAAATCATATCTTCTTCTCCCATATCTTTCATATCAAAATTCAAAGTCAAGAACATTTTGGTGCTAGTCACAATATCAAAATTAATGCCAAATATGAGCATATCGTCCACATACAAACAAATTATAACACATTCATGATTAACAACTTTAGAATAAATACATTTATCGGCACTATTAATTTGATATCCATTTGAAACTAGCATTTTATCAAACTTATCATGCCATTGTTTTGGTGCTTGTTTTAAGCCATACAAAGATTTAATTAATTTACAAACTTTATGCTCATTGCCAGGAAGAACACAACCCTCAGGTTGATCCATATATATTTCTTCTTCTAGGTATCCATTAAGAAATGCAGTTTTAACATCCATTTGATGAATTATCAATTTATGAATAGATGCAAGAGCAATCAAAACTCTAATAGAAGTTATTCTTGTCACAGGTGCAAAAGTATCAAAGTAGTCAATATCTTTCTTTTGAGAATAACTTTTGCAATCAGCTTGCTTTAAATTTTTCAATAGAACCATCAGGCTTTAGTTTTTTCTTAAAGATTCATTTACACCCAATAGTTTTAACTTCACGGGGTAAACTTACTAATTCCCATGTATGATTGCTCATGATGGATTCTATCTCATTATTTATAGCCTCTCTCCAAAATATAGCATCAGAAGATGAAATTGCTTCAGAATAGGTTTGAGGATCATTATCAACAAGACAAGTATAAAAATCATCTCCTAGATTGGTTTCCTTTCTGATTCTCTTGGATCTCCTTAGCTCTTGAATGTCATCAGGCTTTAAATTAGGTTCAACCACTTGTGGTCTAGAAAGTCTTTCTAAGGAGGTTCTCATAGGAAAGATATGTTCAAAAAATTCTGCATCTTTGGTCTTGACTATAGTATTAGGTTCCATGATATTATTTTTACTTTTAATCACTAAGAACCTATAGGCTGCACTATATTTATTTGCAGGACTATTTGAACATAACTTATGAACATACAATCAAAGGTTTTAGATCATAACTTTCTCTTTTTAGGTTCAGGAAGCAAGACCTTTGCTAAACAATCCCATACTTTTAAATATTTAAAACTTGGCAAATGACCATTCCATAACTCATAGGGTGTTTTATTGATTTTCTTATAAGGAATTCTATTTTGAATAAAATAAGCAGAAAGAAGGGCTTTCCCCTACAAGTTCATGGGTGCACCAGAACTAAGGAGCAATGCATTCATCGTTTCTTTAAGTGTTCTATTCTTTCTCTCAGCCACTCCATTAGATTCTGGTGAATAAGGAGGAGTAAATTCATGAATTATACCGTGTTGTGCACAATACTCATTAAAAGGAGTAGAATCATATTCTCCTCCTCTATCAGATCTAAGTCTTTTTATTTTCTTGTTAATTGATTTTCAACTTCTGCCTTATATTTAAAAATATTTTGAAGGCTTCATCTTTTGATTTTAAAAGATAAACCATTGCATAACGAGAAAAAATCATCGATAAAAGTAATATAATATTTCTTTCCACTTCTAGTCATATTACCTTTTAAATCTCCTAAGTCAGAATGAATTAATTCTAACAATTCAGTTTCTCTTGTATGAATAGATTTGCAACTCCTTTTGGTTAATTTAGATTCTACACATGTTTGATATTTTTCATGATCATAAGAAGTAGACATATTATTTAGCAAACCTAATTGTTTCATTTTTTTAATATAAGAGTAATTAACATGTCCTAATCTACCATGCCAAAGATTAACAGAGTCAAGCATGTAAGCAAAGAAGATGATGCATTTCCATTCATAACTTCGAGTACATTTAATACAAATAGACCCTGGTTACAATATCCTTTCCCAATAAAATTTTCATATTTGGTCATGACAACTTTGTCAGACTCAAATGACACTTTCACACCATTTTTTCCAAGCAAGGCCACAGAAATCAGGTTTCCACGGATGTCTGGCACATGTAGCACATCTCCAAGTGAAAGGACTTTTCTAGAAGTTAGTTTTAGATTGACTTTTCCTTTGCCAATCACTGAACAAGACTTTGAGTTGCCCATGAAGACTTGCTCCTCTCCTTCTGGCAGTGGGATATAGGAGGCAAATGCATTTTTATTGCCATATATATGATGAGTGGCTCCAGAATCCATCACCCAGTCCTTTGTATGTGCAACAATATTAGCCTCGCTAACGACCACAGCAATCACATCTTCTCCAACCATCAAGTTAGCCTTTGGTTTGGTTGGAGCATCATTATTTTTTCTAAACTTGCATTGGGCAGCATGGTGTTCTGGTTTCCCACAAACATAGCAAGATCCCTTTTTCTTCTTAAAATTTTGACTTCTTTGAAAATGAGGCTTCTTATCATATTTCTTGTAATGGTTTCTATGTTTGGTCTTATAAGACTTATGTTTTTCCTTGCTAGATCCATCCTCTATTAGATTAGCCTTACTAGTCATTTCTTTAGCCTTTTCAATCTTTCTCGGGCTCTGTTTTGTTCTTCAATCCTAATATGCACAATGACATCTTCAAGGGACATAGACTTTCTTTTATGCTTTAGATTATTCTTATAATCTTTCCAAGATTCAGGTAATTTTTCAATTAGGAAACCAGCAATAAAAGCATTGGGAAGAATAATATTTTTATTTTTAAGGTCATCTATAAGAACATGGAAAGCATGGATATGTGATGACACGTCTTTATCTTCTGACATGGTAAAGTTAAAAAGGTTTCCTATTGCAAATTTCTAAGAACCAGCATCTTCAAGAATATATTTTCTTTTAAGGCTTTTCCAAATTTCATAGGCTGATTTAATAGGATAATAAATATCAAATAGTTCATTGGATAGAGTACTAAGAATAGTATGCCTACATATTCTGTTAGCCTTTTTCCAGGTTAGAAGGTCCTCCTCTTTCTCAGGTTTAGGATTAGTCAAAACATATCAAATATTATGTACGTCTAATATTGAAAATGTTTCTCTTGCCAACGTTTATAATGGGAACCAGTAAATTGCTCAATCTTGGATGTATCAGGAAAGGACTTAGTAGCAGCAACCATAATAGAGTCCATAACTACTCTTAAGATTGTAGGATAAGTAAGAAGAAAGATAGTACCCGGAATGATCTTATCTATTTGAATCTATTTGAGAAGATGATGTGGCGTGCAAGGCACTGTCCTTAAGAGTAGATTCGCACCTCTTGGAGATAATATCTCGGTGCAGAAGATCAGAGCATGACTACCCTCCAGGATACAACAGCAGCGAGTCTTCTAACAGGCGTGTACACACCAATGTCAAAAGAGGATGAACAACCGAATGAGTTCCTTCTCTTTGGATAAGAACAGAGCAAAAGAATTAATCTCTAGACTGGATAAGGATGAGGGAATTGATCTCTGGATAATGATGGAAAGCAAGATTTGAATTGAATTATTACCAGCATTGCTTCAATATTAATAAGATAGCAAGCACTGGTTGAAAGTAGCCAATCAATCCAACGGTCAACGTTTGGTCAAAAGACGGTCCAACAGTCGCCGGGTCGGTCAAAGAAATCAATCAGTCACTGGGGTCGGTCAAAGCAGTCAAACGACGACTCATCAGGAAAAAAAAAAAAAAAAAAAAAAAATTCTGCTTATCACGCGCGCATCCAACGGATGGGATTTGCACCCCCCCTGCGCATGATGATCACACGCGACGCGCCCGATTAACAGGTTTCCGAAATCAGCTTCACTGATTCGCATTGGGCTTGGCCTGGTTCGTGCGTGCATGAGCTTTCTCACGACCATTCAACCAAGCAAGAGAGTAACACAAATATAAGTAAGAGTAAGTTTGTATGTTTTCCATGTGGAACTAAAAAGAGTGGTTTCATGACAAAAGAAGGAAAAGCTTTTGAAGAAAAGCTTTTGGAAAACTTTTGGATATTGAAATATTCTATACTATAATTTCCAACAAACCACACCAAAGAAAGCTCCCATGCAGACAACAAAGTCTATTCTATCGACCTTCCAGATAAGAAATGCAGTTTCATAATCAATTAGGCCAAGCATGTACAGCTGATATGATAATCGAAGAAAGGATGGCATTTGGGGTGTGTTTGAAGAGAGGTATGATTAGTTCCAGTGTCAGAAGTACCATTACTGACATAACCATATTGGAGACCATTGTTTGGCAGCCAGCCATGCAATTTATTGCTGATCGTGAAAAAGAGCCTACATATGAAACCATAAATTTTGTTAATAACTTATTTCAGCAACTTGATTTCATGACTACCAATTCAGTGCCTGTTTTCAACATCCAATATGTTGACCTGTAGCAATATAGCAAGAAGTCATTGAACCGATGATATTCATGATTCCCAGTGCCACCATTTCTTTGTTTCCATCCAACTGATAGTCCTTTGCAGCAGCAAATGTTCTCCCAATTGCTATAGCTTCCTGGGTAAGTCCACAGCATTTTAGTCTTCATAAGACAAACACATTTCTCTCGAGACCGGAGATCAAGGTTTATGATAAGCATACCGTCAAAGCTACCTGTTTCCACGGAAATCCATTCTTCGACTCGGGTATGCTCTGGCTCCAGGTCCAAACGCCGATCTCGACAACTGGGTAGAACCTGCAAGACAGTCCGCGCGTAGAGGATTTTCTTGGGGTTGCCCTCACGGGGGACCCTTCGACGCCCAAATCAGTGGAGATTCACAGCAAACAGATGTGAGGAGAAGACTCTCACAGAAGAGTTCCCTCAAATGGGTTTTTCTTTCGAGAGCTCCGAGATCTATGGGAGCTTCAATGGAGTTTTTCAGTATGAGAATCAATGAATGGATGCGTACCTGAGAGATTTGAGGGCTGTGGTATTTATAGGCGATCACCTGGTTCCTTGGGCGCGTTGCGAGGGGTCTGAAAGTTGAGATTCGAAATGGATTCGAATCAAGTTCGTTACGAGGCCAGTATCTTGTCAGTTAGAAGATCGACGGCTGGGAGAGCTAGTTGATGCCTCGAGATTCAGCGATCATGTAGGTCCTAGGCCACCCCTATGGCCCTTAGGCCACTTTGGGCATGATTCTCCATTTGGAATCTTATTCAGTTATCGCGAATTCAAATTCTCCCGCGTCAGATTCGTGGAGGTATTCGAGTACCTTGATCTGACGAGGCAAGGGACAACTTGGTTTTTTGAAGTACAAGATAGCTCGGACCGCCGAGGTATGAAGATAGCTCGGGCTGCCGAGAATGAAGAAAGCTCGGGATGCCGAGGTATAAAGATAGCTCAGGTTAGCTGAGGATGACTCGAGTCGTTGGGGCGACCCGACTCCGCTGAGGGCAATTGGGCTTCGCTGCTTGGTGGACATGATAGCTGGTCGACAAGATGTTGGGATTGGACTTGACCCAGTTGTCGACGTGTGCGGGTATTAATGCAATGATAATCACATGCCCCCCACTCCCTAGTCCGAAGTGTAATTCGGATGTAGGGAGTAGAGTTTCGGAATAATCTCATTCAGGGGGATCCGAAAAGGCGGGCAATGATAATCTCGTAAATGATGGGCCATCGTTTCGTCATCATTATTCGCCGCAACATGAGGAGGGACCACCTTGTTTCCAGCAGATCATGATTACGGGAGTCCCGCGTGGTAGGGCTTTTGCATTTTTTTGCGCTCATATCGAAAGTTTTAATGCCTTAGGGTTTCTTTCTGGAGTGCTATTTAAAGAGGGCTAGGGCGGCATTCTTTTTGTAGCACCTTCTTGCCCCTGCTATAGAGATTTTTCATTCCTCCCAAACCCTTGCTCGCCTGTTCATGTTTCGCCCTTAATATGTCAATATGAAGGGCCCGAGCGACGTTGCCTCAGAGATAACTCTTGAGGACCTGGATAGAATCCATCACCATTACAGGGTTCCTCAGGATGTGTCCTTATGGGTACCGAAGGCCGAGCACAGGGTTTCGACGGAGTTAAGCCGTGAAGTTTTTTTCTACGAGGAGAGCCTGAGGGCAGGTCTCCAGTTCCCTCTTCACCCACTGGTGCAGGAGGTGATGAGGTTTTATATATGCCCAACAATGGTGACCCCGAATAGCTGGCGCAATCCAATCGGGTTCATTTCGATGTGTAGCCGTGTTGGGGTGACCGCGACCCTTCCTATATTCCGAGTTTGTTACAACTTGGTTTCCGGAGAAGCTCTGAGTGGCCCTACATTGGTCCCCGGAAGTCGTTCAAGATGATTTCAGATAATCCATCTTCGATAAAGGAGTGGAAGTCCCAATTTTTTATTGCCGAAGGGAACATCGGTTCGGATTTTTGGGGGGATGGGCGAGCTACGTGAAAGATCCGGAAGCGCGCCCGGAGTTGTTCGAGCAGGAAAAGAGGGATTTAGTAACCCTTTGTGGTCATCGGGTGCTGTCGGCCAGCACCCTATTATCTGAGGATGCCCTTTTGCCACCGGACTTAGTTCCATTGACCCCCAAGGTGAGTCTTTGCTCTGGTGGTCGATATGTTTAAGCAACTCCATTACTATTTAACTGAATATCTGCTGTGTTTCAGCTGAGAGGTCGGCATTTATAGGCCAAATGAGGAAGGAGCTGGGCAAGCGCCACAGGGGCTCCAGCTCTGGGGACATGCACAGGTCCGAAAAGCGGTCTCGTCCATTCGGGTCTCGCCCAAAGGAGTCGAAGAAGGATAGTGTCGGCCGCCACTCTTCCATCCCAAAGAGGGAGGAAGTGGGAGCGCTGGCCGTGGTCGATGAGCCCTCCTTGCCGGAAGGGGGGCAAGGCAGCAGAGAGAATCGTTGGGGGAGCTCGGAGGGAGCTATTGAGGTTTTCCCTCTTCAAATAGTAGTCATATCCGATGATACTGAGGAGACATTACTGGGAGCCGGTAGCCCCGTAATGCTGCGCGCTGATGAGGAAGGAGCCCTCGCTTTGGTCGAGGGGTTAGAAGAGGCAGTCGCGGCTTCCGAAGTTCGCGGACCGCTGATGGAAAGGTCGTGGAGGCCAAGGTGCCTCCTGCTGAAGGGCTCTCCCTCGTGACGTCAGGGGGTGCCATGGAGGAAGCCGAGGTTTGGATAGAGTCCACCGGGGTCGAGGTGATGCCTGCAGAGGAAGAGGAAGAAGAAGAAGGACCACCGAGCGGGGGGGATGCTCGGGCTGAGGTTCCTTCAGTCGGGGCCGAAGCATCCGAGGCCCTAGGCTGAGAGGAGGCCAAATGGATGGCGGCCCCTCATGTCGAAGCTCCTCAGGCCAGTTCTTCGCCGTGGGTTCTCTCATTCCTGGCCCGGAGGTGGAGGACATGTTTCCGCCTTGATGCGGTTTGTGTCGTGCATGGGAGGGGGTTCCTCGGCAGATGAGCCTACCATAGAAGATATTGTTGAGGCGGCTTTTGGGTGGTTCGGGGCGCCGAAGGATGTCTACCTTCTCCTCGAGATCAGTAGCCCTGCTCTCATGAAGATCGCTGCAAACTACGCCTCCCGAGTAAGTCGTCGCACCTGGGTAATAATTCTTGGTCGGCTGGCTTGGCCATATTTTCTAATTTGTACTCTCTGCGGAATGCTTTAGTTACGAGGGCGCTGAGTTGGCGCTTGAATTGGTCATGGGGGCCTGTGCTCAGGCCAGGAGGGAGGCCGCTGATCTTCGGACAAGGGTGGATTCAACTAGCAGACTTTCCAGGGCCTTGTCATCTATCCAGGAGGATCTCGAGAAGATGAGCAGGTCCTACCAAGCCACCATCGAGAGGGCCTCTCGACTCGAGACTCAAGTCAAAGAGCTCCAGGGCTTTCGTGAGCAATCGAACAAGGCCTGTTTAGAGTTATCACAAATCAAGTCTAAGCATGCCGAGAAAGTCAATGCCATGCGGCAGTATATCGACGAGAGGTGGGGTCAGATGAAAAATAGTTATGTCGAAGAAAAGAATAATTGGATCAAAAGGCTCGAGGAGGAGGAGCGTAGGTATCGGCGGCAGCAAGACCAGCTCGCCGGCCTGAACAGGAGGCTCGTTGATAGGGAAGATTGGCTGAAGTGGCAGCACGATCAATCGCTAAACTTACCGCCGATCTTGATCAATCTCGGTGGAAAATTGAGGATAAGCAATCTCGGATTAACGACCTCAAGGAGGATCTTCAGCAAAATAAAGCGGCCAAATTGAAGGCCCTTGAGAAGGTTCACGAGTTGAGCGATAAAATAGCTCGGCGAGAGGAGGAGGTATTGCATCTTCTTACTCGCTTACTTCTAGTGTTTTTCTTTCGGTCATGATTTCACATGATCCGGTGTTTGCAGATAGACAGAATCGGGCTCGAGGTCCAGGACCAACTCGAGGCTTTGAGAACGGAGTTGGCCTCGAGCTGCCAAATGAACTCCAAACTAGGGAGTCAGCTAGCTGAAGCTAACAGGCGAATCTCCTCGGCTGTGGATGAGTACAAAAGTTCTGCTCAATTCTTCGAGGAGCATAAAGCGGCCTGTGTCGATGCATTTCGGTTCGGTGAAGAGGAGACTCGGTGAAGATCTCCCAGGCATATCCCGAGTTAGATCTGTCTTTTCTAGAGGCTGAGCTTTTTGATACTCGCACCCCAGGGGCTGAAGAAGCTGAGTATGAAGATATCTCGGATGTCGACCTCGAGACCATTCTAGGTTCTAATAAGGCCTCGGCTCTAGAGGGGTGTTCCCAGCCCAGCGCCAAGGAACCTAAAGTTCCTTTATCAACCATACTTGAAGTGGGTGAACCCAGTCAACTTCCTCAGATGTCACCGAGCGAACCCCTAGAAATGATTCAACCCTGATTCTTAAGGGTTGTCCATGTATCTTTTGCCTTTTTGACTTGTAATTTTGATTGAAACTTCTATGAATGAATCTTTTGTCTCCTTTTGTTTGTCTTATTGCTTGGTCATCATTTTTCGACGATCTTTTTTGTCAGAAGTTTTTTCTTGATGACGAACGAACCATAAACGATTCGTGTTTTAAGGTCGGATTGCTCTCAGGAGTTTTGAATTGAATGCCCTGCTTAGTCGAAGCTTGATTGACTTGTTTCGCCGATGTACAAAATGCATAAGTTAGCTCGGTTCGTCGAGGCATAGGATAGCTCGTTTGGAACTTATGAAAACATCTTGATTGGGGCCGAGGTTAGGCAGATAGTTTGGTCTATCCAAAATAAGAAGTCGGCTTGCTTTTGTCCAGGTAGACAAAATAGCTTTGTAACTTGCCGAAGGATGCTTCATTTTTTGCTTAAGGCATTTATCCCGTTGGCCTTTTCCAACAAGTCCCTTTAGCGTATGCGTCAAGTATTCAACCGTCATTGGATGGCGTCGTTTTCAAAGGGGGATCTCCCAGGCCTGCCCCTATATCAAGGACCTGTAGACGGTTTTTGCATTTAAGGCTCTTGATTCGAGATCAGAAGGAAATCTTTTGCCTTACGTCATGGCTTGGGAGGCACGTTCAGTGCGCTTCGAATGCACCCTTTTCTCTTGACCTACCACGTGGCAGCGCGGCTAGGACGTTTTGACTTTCGGGGCCCTCTTCTTTAATGGTTGCTCTCGGTTTGTTTGTCTATAAAATGGGGAGAGCGGACCGTGTTGGGCCATCTCCCAAGACCTTCTCTTTCCGTGAGTTATAGGGGCTTTCATGGTGCCCGTTTCATTGTGGTTGAGAGCGGAGAGTTCGAGCTTCCTTTGAAAGCTGGTTCATCCCATATAGCTGGGGTGACGAGAAGATGCTGAAGAGCAAGTAGTCCTCAAGGGAAGAATCTCGAGGTCATATAGAGCGCACGAGGAGGCACACAGAGGTCATATGGGGAGCGCACGTATGCGCTTCCTGTGTGGCCTTTGTCACTTGCCATGGGGACCACAGGAAATGCAAAGCATACGTATCCCCATGGTTTACATGAATTTCGCCTCCTTCCTCAATTTTGATCCCTCATTCATCCGCCTGAGGGGTCTTTTCTCAAGGGAGGAGGAAGGCGAATGGTGTTGGTCTGCTGGTCTCTGTCCACGCTGTTGGTCAGCGGTTAGTAGCCAGCATCCCACTTGGGGAGGAGGCATCCTCAGCATCGGCATCCATAGGTCTCTAGCCCAGTTTGGATCCCTTAATTCATCCAGGGGATCCATGGATGGCCGACTTTGCTATCAACCAGCGACTTCAATGGAGTCATCTGGTTTCTTGGATCGGATGCAGAAACATCATTATCAACCGAGGCTGCTCGACTGAGCGTTTATTTTATTTGTCTTTATTTTCTGTGCTATGATGCACTTGTAATGCCTCTCAGAGGTTGTAATTTTTTATTAATAAAGAAAGTTCTTACCCTTTCTTCTTCGAATACTCATTTTTTTTCCGATGTGGATGTGTTGAGAGTTGTCTTACTCATATTATGCTTTCTGGATCGTAGCATAGTTTACAAGTTCAGCAGCGCTTTTGCTACTTTATTTTTGTTGGGCATTTCAGTGATGTTCATCTCTGTTTAGGTCAGAGGGAGGCCTGGGCGGCCCTGTTAATTTGCGATGTAAACATGATTCTTCCCAAGGGACGGAGTAAGTTTTTCTTTGAAGAGAAATAACTCGCATAATCTCGCTGGTGAGCAGAGAAAAGCCACTTACTCCGCCGAAGTATAATAGGACGTCTTAGCTAGGCTAGAGCATCTGAGGAATCTCTCGACTTGATCGAGACTTTAGACATTATTTAGAGATATATCACTCGGTTTGATCGAGGCTTCAGAGATTGTTCAGAAATATATCACTCGGTTCGGCCGAGGCTTCAAAGATCATATTTTACTTGGTGCTGCTAAGGTACGGAGACATCACTCAGCTCGGCCGAGGCTTCAAGATTATATTTTACTTGGTGCTGCCAAGGTACGGAGATCACTTAGCTCGACCGAGGCTTCAAGATTATATTTTACTTGGTGCTGCCAAGGTACGAAGACATCACTCATCTCGGTCGAGGCTTTAAGATTATATTTTACTTGGCGCTGCTAAGGTACGGAGACATCACTCGGCTTGGCTAAGGCTTCAAGATTATATTTTACTTGGCGCTGCCAAGGTACGGAGACATCACTCGGCTCGGCCGAGGCTTCAAGATTATATTTTACTTGGCACTGCCAAGGTACGGAGACATCACTCAGCTCGGCCGAGCTTCAAGATTATATTTTACTTGGGTGCAAGGTACGGAGACATCACTCGGCTCGACCAAGGCTTCAAGATTATATTTTACTTAGCACTGCCAAGGTATGAGATATCACTCGGCCCGGCCGAGGATTTAATGTATAGCAAAACTGCTTCTCATTGCAGCTTTCAAGGAGAGTCATAAAAATAAAGATTTTGCGAATCTCTAAAGTTAAATTTAATTTAATGAACATGGTAAGTTTGGCAAAAGCATACTTTTACTGATGATATGCGCGGAGATTATCCGAGTTCCATGTCCAAGAATAGATTTTCCATTCAAATCTTGGAGTTTGTAGGTGCCGGGTCTGATTACCTCCGTAACTTGGTAGGGACCTTCCCAATTCGGGGACAATTTTTCCTTGCTCCAATGGCTTTGAGATGGATGCCTTCCAAAGCACTAGATCACCTAGGAGGAAAGACTTCCTTTGACTCTGGTAGAGTGATAACGGGCTACTCTTTGTTGGTAGGCAGCCATCCGAATTCGGGCTTTCTCCCTGACTTCTTCTACTAAATCAAGATTAGTTCGGAGCTACTCATCATTGGACTCCTCCGAATAACCTTCCACGCAAGGGGAGGGGAGTCCAACCTCCACAGGGATGACAGCTTCTGTGCCAAAAGCTATCTTGGATGGGGTTTGCCCCGTGGGTACCCTTTCAGTGGTTCGGTAGGCCCATAACATATGGTGGAGCTCTTCTGCCCACCTGCCTCGCATTCGGTTGAGTCGAGCTTTAATTCCTTGCAAGAGAGTTCGGTTGGTTACCTCGGCCTCTCCATTGGCTTAAGGATGTCCGACCGATGTCAGGCGATGAAGAATGCCATGATCCTCGCAGAATTTTAGAACTTAGGATTGTCAAACTGCTTCCCATTGTTGGTGATAATAGTATGGGGAAGGCCGAAGTGGCAGATGATGGACCTCCATACGAAGTCTTTAGCTCGAGCTTCGGTTATTTGGGCGACTGCTTCGGCTTCAACCCACTTGGTGAAATAATCAATCGCAACAAATAAGAACTTTCTTTGCCCCGTTGCGAGGGGGAAAGGGCCAAGGATATCCATCCCCCATTTGGCAAAGGCCAGGGGGATGATATGGAAGTCAGGTGTGCAGAGGAAAGCCTCTAGATATTTGAGTGCCTTGACACAAATCAGGCTCGGACGAGGTCATCGGCATCTTTCTGCATTGTCGGCCAATAATACCCTTGATGCAACACTTTGTGGCATAGGGCCCGACCGCCAAGATGATTGCCACAGATGCCTTCATGAACCTCTCGAAGAGCATAATCGGCCACTGATGGTCAGAGGCATTTGAGCAATGGCATGGAGAAGGATCGCTTATACAGCCGATCATCAATTAGAACATAATGAGATGACTGCATTTTTAGCCTCCTTGCTTCTTTTCTATCATTGGGCAGCAGCCCTTCTTTAAGGTGCTTGTGCAGGGGATCAATCCAAGATGGTTCGGTGTTGACCTGCATCATCTGGTTAGTACAGGCGATGCTGGGTTTCTCCAGGACTTCCAAGTGGAATCTCCGTTCAAGATCCACTGACTCCGTAGTCGCCAGGTGGGATAGAAGGTCGGCGCGCACATTTTCAGCCCTTGGGATCTAGATAATTTTAAATTCATCAAAAAGAAGGATAAATCGTGCACCTTTTGGAGATACCGAATCATGTTGGCTCTCGAGCCTCGAATTCTCCTTGCACCTGGCCAGCCACCAACTGAGAGTCGATGTAGGCAATTAGTTTTTTGACTTTAAGCTCGTGGGCGATTCGGAGTCCGGCTAGCAGGGCCTCATACTCTGCTTCATTGTTTGAGTCGGGAAGGAGAAACGGATGCCATATTCGAAAGTTGCACCCTCTGGACTGGTGAGGACCGGCCGGCACCAGAACCGCTCGCGCTGGAGGATCCATCAGCGTGAAGCAACCACGGGCGCTGGGCTTTGCTGTCCAGGGGTGTCCGAAGCGGAGTCATCCTCGAGTATGGTGCACTCAAGGAGGAATTTCCCAAAACCTGGGCTTTAATGGCTGGACGAGGTTGATATTGAATGTCATGTTCACTCAGTTCAACAGCCATTTGGTCATTCTCTCTGATGCTTCTGGGTGATGGATAATTGCCTTGATGGGTTGATCGATCAAGACCGTGACGGTAAGTGCTTGGAAATACGGCCGCAGTTTTTGAACCGATGTTACCAGGCCAGAACCATTTTTCGACCCGAGTGTACCTCATTTCGGTGTCTTTGAGTAATTTGCTGACATAATAGACAGGCTTTTGAACTTTCTCTCCTCTCTGATCAGCACTAAGCCAACAGCATTTTCAGAGACCGCTAAGTATAAATTCAGCATTTCCCCTGGTTTCGGGCTGCTGAGGAGAGGTGGCGAGCCGAGGTATTTCTTGAGTCTTCGAAGGACTTCTGGCAATCTGGGGTCCATTGGAAGTTTTTGGCCGACCGAAGAGCTTTGAAGAAGGGGAGGCACTTTTTAGCTGACCGAGCAATAAAGCGGCTAAGGGCCGCTATCTTCGGTAAGGCGTTGTACGTCTTTGATCGACCTCAGGGGCCATCTGCCGCAGGGCCTGGATCTTCTAGGGGTTTGCTTCGATGCCTCGCTGAGAGACCATGAAGCCTAGGAATTTTTAATTGATCCCAAAAGCGCATTTGGTGGGGTTGAGCTTCATCTGGTACTTTTGAAGTGTTGCGAAGCTCTCCGCGAGGTTCTCAAC
This sequence comes from Calamus simplicifolius, assembly GCA_900491605.1. Classification (NCBI taxonomy): domain Eukaryota; kingdom Viridiplantae; phylum Streptophyta; class Magnoliopsida; order Arecales; family Arecaceae; genus Calamus; species Calamus simplicifolius. The sequence goes on from UESW01004512.1 coordinate 764,563, forward strand.
ATGTTGGGATGCCTCTTGCTCTTTACCAGCATATCATCAACATATACCTCCATGTTCCGACCGATTTGCTCTTTGAAGACTTTATTGACCAGCCTTTGGTAAGTGGCACTGTGTTCTTTAAACCAAAGGGCATAACTCGGTAACAATAAATACCTTGGTCGTGATGAAGGCAGTTTTCTTCTCGTCTTCAGGCACCATTCGGATCTGGTTGTAGCCTGAATAGGCATCCATAAAAGTCAGCATTTGATGGCCCCAAGTTGAATCCACGAGCTGGTCGATCCGCGGAAGAGGGAAGCTATCTTTTGGACAGGCTTATTGAGGTCGGTGAAGTCAATGCAGATCCTCCATTTCCATTTAATTTTTTCACCATGACCACATTCGCCAACCAATCGGGATAATTAACTTCCGGATGAATTTGACTTTGATGAGCTTGTCCACCTCTTCTTCGATAGCCTTTTGGTGCTCAGGGGCGAAGCTCCTTTTCTTCTGTTTAATTGGCCGAAATGTCTCGTCCATCCTGAGGCAGTGAACCAGGATCTGGGCGGATTTCAGCATATCCGACGTGGACCAAGCGAAGACATCAGCATTCTTCAGAAGGAATTCAATTAATTCTTGCCGAAGCTTTTCTTCCAGCTGTGACCCGACCTTTATGGTTCGGTCAGGCCAAGCTTCATCAAGTGGTACTTCCTTTAATTCTTTGGCTGGCTCTCCTCGTTGCTCGGCGAAGTCTCTCGAGCAAGCCCATCCATCTCGGGCTTTCTGGACTGAAGGTCGGTGATAAAGCAATGCCGAGCCATGACTTGACTTTTCCGAACAACCCCCACTCCCCATTCGGTGAGAAACTTCATGGCAAGATGGGGAATAAAAATAATAGCTTTGAGAGATATTTGCCCGGCCTACCGAGGATGGTGTTGTAAGGAGACCGAAGCTTGGTTACGAGGAAATCCATGAGCACAATAGCCATGCGGGGCTAGGTGCGGCTCAGACTGTCAGAGTAATGACTCCCTCAGGGATTATGGAGTCACCTGTGAAGTCCACTAGGGTGGACTCCACGGCCGGACTTTCTGCCCGAAATTTCAATCTCACAAAGGCATCAAAATACAAAATATTAACGAAGCTTCCACTATCAATCAAAATGCGGTGTACATCATAATTGTTCATGTTTAAGGATACAACCAGAGCATCATCATGGGGGTACTGTACCTCCCGAAGATCTTCATCAGAGAAAGTGAGCTCATCAAGGTTTTTCTCTTTGCCTGGCCAGGAGGATGGGAATCAACCACCGCTATCACATTAACATTGCCGATAACTGGAGGATTTGGTGGTGGGAGTGGGCGAGGCTTGGGCTGGCGTGCCCCTTCATTATTCGGCTCAGGGGTCCCTTGAACCGATCCAGTCTGCCTCATCGGATCAACCGCTCGATCTCATTCTGGAGCTGCCAACAGTCCTCGATATCATGCTCATAATTCCGATGGAAGCGGCAGTACTTGGTCATGTCCCTCTGAGTTGTATTGCCTTGGAGAGGAGGAGGCCGGGAATCTGCCGCTCGATCTCCATCAGGATTTGCGCCCTTGGCGTAGTGAGAGAAGTGTAGCGGTCAAACCTTCGAGCTAGACTCTGGGTTCGTCTCGAGGCAGTAGCGGAGGAGCTCTATGGTGCGAGGTGGGCTTGCACAGCAGTGGGCCCATTGCTTGTCTGAGCCCTTTCCCTCTTTCTTCTTCAGCTGCTCGGCCCGAGTTGACCTCCTCGATTCTTCGATCCTGACGTATTTATCCGCCAGGGACATCATGTCTGAAAGGCTCTTCGTGTAATTAACTTTCAGAGCCAAGTAGAAGTCTCCTTCCTTCGACACCCCTCCAGCTAAGGCAGACATGGCTACCTCGTGGTTGAGATGGTCGACTTTCAGGAGGGCCGTGTTGAAATGACCAAGGTAATTCTTCAACGATTCCCCCTCTCTGCTTAACCTCAGAGAGGGAATCGATCTCCGTCGCTGGCGATGGCTGCTGACAAATTGGCTGATGAGTAAACAGCTCAGTTCGTCGAAAGAATCAATGGAACCTGGCTTCAAGCTATTGAACCAGATTCGGGCAGATCCCCTTATAGTGGAGGGGAAGGCTCGACACAAGATTGCATCCATGCTCCGTGGAACATCATGATGGATCTGAAGTGCTCAAGTGGTCGTCAGGATCGGTGGATCATGGTATGGCTCGATGGTAGGGAGCTTGACATGAGGAAAAATCACTTCCCTCATGATCCTCTCGGAGAAGGGATGCCTTGCTCCGCTTTTGGTTAGGATGGAGGGGCTTATCTGGCGGCGTCTAATTCTTGACGCCATTCTCGATGCATTTCTTGCATCTGTTGCCTGATCCCTTCATCCAGAGTGGTAGGAGGGATCGGGCGATGAGAAGACGGTAGCAGTGTCGAGTCCTGGGAAGACACGGGGAGGGAACGAACCTGCCTAGATTTGAGGGCCTTCCCTCCAGCCCGCTGCAGCGCCGACCTTGCCTTCGTGGGCCGATGACAATGATCCGCCGCTTCAGGATTGAAAGAAGAGATTGCTGGTGGAGCAGGGGCAGCCTCTTCATGAGGCTGAGAAGCAGGAACGGCAGGGCCAGAATCGCTTGGAGCCCCTGAACCAACTAGGTCAATGCCTGACCTGCTGAACCAGAGTGGCGAACTGGTCCAGCGTTACCACCATTGCCGGTGGCGAAGGAGTTTCAGTTGGCGGTGGTGGCGGAGGTGCCACACTGCTAATTGGATCAGGCCTTTGAGAGGCGGTTTGATCTTGAGCCTCGGATATGGCTCTCTTTCGATTGGCCATTAGAGGATGCTTCTTCTGGTTTTTGAGCTTGTCTCCTGGATTACAAGTTTATGGGACTTGAGGCCCTTCCTCTAGCGCCAATCTATTGTCGCGGAAATCCGTTCTTCGAATCTGGTGCACTCTGGCTTTGGATCCAAACGCTGATCTCGACGACTAGGGTGGAACCTGCAAGATAGTCGCGCAGAGAATTTCCTTGGGGTTGCCCTCCGCGGGGGACCCTCCGACACCCAAGTCAGTAGAGATTCACAGCAAACAGATATAAGGAGAAGACTCTCACAGAAGAGTTCCCTCAAATGGGTTTTTCTTCCGAGAGCTCCGAGCTCTGTGGGAGCTTCAATGGAGTTTTTCAGTATGAGAGTCAGTGAATGATGCAAACCTGAGAGATTTGAGGGCAGTGGTATTTATAGGCGATCACCTGGTTCCTTGGGCGCGTTGCGAGGGGTCTGAAAGCTGTGAGATTCGAAACAGATTCGAATCAATTCATTACAAGGCTAGTATCTTGTTAGTTAGAAGATCGACGGTTGGGAGAGCTGGTTGACGCCTCGAGATTCAGTGATCGTGTAGGTCCTAGGCCACCCCTATGGCCCTTAGGTCACTTTCGAGCATGATTCTCCATTTGGAATCTTATTCAGTTATCGCGAATTCAAATTCTTTCGCACCGGATTCCATGAAGGTATTCGAGTACCTTGGTCTAGCCGAGGCAAGGGACAACTTGGTTTCCGAAGTACAAGATAGCTCGGACCGCCGAGGTATGAAGATAGCTCGGGCTGCCGAGAATGAAGAAAGCTCGAGCTGCCGAGATATGAAGATAACTTGGGCTACCGAGGATGAAGATAGCTCGGGCTGCCGAGGATGACTCGAGTCGTCGGGGTGATCCAACTCCGCTGAGGATCATTGGGCTTCGCTGCTTGGTGGACATGATAGCTGGTCGACAAGATGTTGGGATTAGACTTGACCCAGTTGTCGACATGTGCGGGTATTAATGCAATGATAATTTTACCCCTCATCACTACCATTCCAGCTACCACTCCGATTCTGAAACCTTTTGCAGCATATGAACTAGTAAAATGAATTTTATTAACAGATGGTGTGTCGATTCCTTTCTCTATGTGTTCACCTTTCATGCATTAGTACTTCAGTCAGTTTCAGCCAAAGAATCCATTAAGAAAGATGACTATTTTGCTTCTCATGAATGAATATCACAGAGCTAAAGGCTTACCGTCTGGACACCATGATTTTCAGCACGTGTTATGTAGACAAAGAATGTGGATAGAATGATAGAGATCAATGGAGCAATTGCAGAAACCCAGAAAAGGCTCTTCCTCTTTTTCCCTGTTGATTTCAAACCTTATGAGCCCTAGAAAAGCTAACACTATTACATGAACTCTTTTTTTTCCAAGCTATTCAAAAGACATGAAAATGGGTTCTTACAATGTAATTGGCAGATAGAAGGAATAACAGGAAGGCTGACCCTATCAGTATTGTCCACCAGTTCCACTATAAAAGGGTAAACTTCATTAAAGATTATAATGCTACCATGCAACACAAGTAAATCTTTAGCCAAGAAAAATGGTGAGCAGTAAATTTCTTACTTCATGGAAAGCAGAGCCCCACACGGACTTCATTACAGAAATTATGTCAGAACTCTTGGTGATGTTGGGGTTTAGTTCCTGATGAACAGCAGTGGGATCAACCTCATTGAACAAGAACCCTTCAATGATTAGGTATGTAGTCTCTTGATCCAAGATTTAAGATTGTGTAGCAGTAAAGCGTCTGTTCTTGAACTTCTTGATCCTGGAATTAATTACTCCTTAGAATTAATTCCTCTGCTTCCGCCTGGAATTAATTACTCCACTTCTTGAATTAATTCCTGGAATTAATTCCTCCGCTTTAATTCCTCCGCTTCTGCCTGCTTCAGTTTGGAATTAATGAATTAATTCCTCCTTTCCCAAAAGAAGACATCCGCTTCTAGTTGAACGTGGCCTCTAGCTACGTTCTCTTCACGCATGTTCACGAAGCGACTTCGGTCTAGATAATCCCACGTGAAGTCCCAACGCCCCTTGGAGAAAGCCGTGCATGGGAGGAGTTTCACAAAGCCGTGTGGCTTCATTCTTGAGAGGAGGAGAGGGGAGAAGAAGAGAGGGATGCCCAACAAAAACTTCCATGGACTAATCCAATGAGATTAAACTAATCCCTAAGCCCGTGTACACCCGTGACTTGATTTAATCTCAACCCTTGGACTCAAACCCAGCCCAATACAAGTTAGCCCCCCTAGGCCTTGATAGCACCACACCAGGCCCAACAATCTCCATCTTGGTGCTTTTAAGGCCTCAGCACGTCCGCCATATCCATCAACTGCAATCCCTACGAAAGCTGTTCCGTGAAAAAACCTCGGTCAATGTATTGCTGGGTTCTCCTTGGTATCTACCTTCACCAGCTCCACTCTACCTTCTTTCACCTGCTTTCTGTAGTCGAAGCCTTCCTTCCGAAAGTATCTTTTGGCCACTAGTCCTGCCTTGTACCTGATATCTCCTTGCTCTGAAGGCCTTTTCTTGCGCTGATAAACCCATTTGCAATCAATGGGTTTCTTTCCTTATGGCAGCTGAACCACCTGCCACGTGCCAGTCCTGTAGAGAGACTGCATCTCCTCTGCCATAGCCTGCATCTCCTGTCATAGCCTGGACCCACCTATCTCTATCCTGGCTTCCTGGCTCTCCACAGCCTCCTCATAGGTGTAAGGGTCTCCATTCAATGTTACCAGAGCAAATGACACTGAATCCTCGAAGCCGTATCAAACTGATGGTCGCACGTTTCTCCTGGGCATGTGCAGTGCAATCCCAGTATCAATCCCCTACCAGCTGCATCTTCCTGAGTCCTTTGCTCAGCTGCATCCTGCTGAACTTCTTGGCTTCTGACCCCTCTGCTAGTCCTCTCCACCTGAATCTCAATCCTCCTAGTCCACTAGCAAATGGCACGACTGTGTAGGAGGTCATCTGACTAGTGTTACAGTGTTCCACCTCCTATAGTCCCTGCTGTGCATCTGTACCATCTCTGCTTCGAAGGATCGAGCTCTCATTGAAGGTCACATTCCTGCTGATGATGACCTTCTTCTCCAAGGGATACCCCTTGATTCCATACGGGTAGCCTAGGAACACCATCTCTTAGACCTGACATCCAACTTACTCCGCTCTCCAGCACCAACATGCACATATGCCGTGCATCCAAACACCCTCAGATGGTTCAGGCTTATCTTCCCTTCAGACCATATATCCTCTGGAATGCCTCCATCCAACCTGATGTGCGGTGACCGATTGACCAGCTAGCTGCACCTACTGCGTCAACCCAGAACATCTTTGGAAGCCCTGCCTGCAGCCTCAAGCATCTTGCCTTTTCCAACATTGTTATGTTCATTCTCTCAGCCACCCCTTCCTGTTGAGAAGTTCCCATCACCGAGAAGTGCCTTTTGATGCCTCACTCCTCACGAAATCTCTGGAACTCCCTGCTGGTATAAACCCCGCCACTATCTGACCTCAACCACTTCACACTCCTACCCTGCTCCTTCTCCACCTCAGCCTTCCAGATTCTGAACTTGGTGAAGACTCTGATTTCTCCTTCATGAAGTAGATCCACTACTTTCTTGAGAAATCATCTATCAAGGTAAAGAAGTATCTGGCCCCATTCCTTGCAGAAACAGGGGCTGGTCCCCAGACATCCATGTGTACTAACTCCAGGGATTCTGCACTCCTAGCTGTGCTGACCAAGAACTGCATACTCCTATGCTTCCCCATCTGACATGGCTCACAGATCTCCATGACTCCACCACTGAGGTCTGGAAGTAGTCCTCTCTTACTCAGTTTTTTTCATCCCCCTGTCTCCCATGTGGCCTAGGCGGTATTGCCACATCCTGTACACATCCCGAGGATCCTATTCTATAGCTGCTGCCTCAGATTTTCCTGTCACCACAGAGCCCTCCAACCTGTATAGGTTTTTCTCCAGCCTTCTTCCTCTCATCACCACCATAGCTCCATTAGAGATGTTCATAACTCCACCCCTGGCATAACTGCTGAAGCTATATCCAGTCTGCTCCAGGTACCCCAGTGACACCAGATTTTTCTTAAGTTTTGGAATATGCTTCACGCTGGTAAGAGTGTGTACCATGCCATCAAACATCCTCACCCTAACTGTGCCAATCCCTGCCACCTTGCAAGGGTGATCATCTTCAAGAGTCACACACCCCTCATTAACCTCTGTGTAAGTACTGAACCACGATCGGTTGGGAGTGTAATGATGAGAACAGGCTGAATCCAAGGTCCACATCTCTGTGCTGTGACTGTGACCATCTGATACCATCAAGAGATCATCCTCCACCTCCTGGCTTGCAACTGTGCTCACAGACTTAGATCCTCCCTTATCTCCCTTTTCAACTTAGGACAATCTCTTTTAAAATGTCCTATCTTACCACACTTGTAGCACTTAGCCTTCCTGGACTGTAACCGTCCCCTAGGTCTGCTCCTGTCCCTGCCACTGCCTCTGCCTGACCTTTCCCCAACTGATAGACCCTCATGGGGAAGAGCTTTCTTGGTCATCCTCTCCCTCTACTCATTCGTCCGAAGTACCGAGATAATATCTTCATAGAACAATGTCTCCTTCCCGTAGAGCAGCGTCGTGACCAATGAGTCATGTGATATGGGTAGCGAACATAATAGCAAAAGTGCCTTATCTTCCTCCTCCATCTTGACCCTGACATTCAGCAATTCATTGCTCACCTGGTCGAACACCTGAATGTGGCCCAGCACATCTCCACCTTCTGATATCCGAAGGCTATAGAGGCACTTCTTCAACATCAACTTGTTGCACATATTCTTCCCGATGTAGAGGGCTTGCAACTTCGACCAAAGTCCCTTCGAGGTCTTTTCCTCTAGCACTGAATAAAGGACTGAATCCGCCAGACATCCCCTGATCATTAAACATGCCTTTTTCTCCAACGACATCACTGCTTATTTGTCATCCCATCTGGCCTTTCCTCCAAAGCCAGATCTAAACCTAGTTGCACAAGAAGATTCTCTACCCGGACTTTCCATATGGAGAAGCTTTACTTCTCATCAAATTTTTCAAATCTATTTTTATGCTACTACCCATGGCGAGATCTCAACCAAAATAAAAATAGCATAAAAAATAAATTTTAGAAAATTAAGAAGTACCTTGATGGACCTTGTTGAAATTGTTTCAACCCTTTGAAGATCTCTAAACAACTTATTCTTGTTCCTGAACCAGGCTTTAAGATCTCGAAACAACTTCTTGTTTCTGAACCAACCAGGCTCGTTCCTGAGCCAGGCTATAAGATCTCCAAACAACTACTTCTTGTTTCTGATTTATGAACCAAGCTTCGATACCACTTGTTGGGGTTTAGTCCCTGATGAACAGCAGTGGGATCAACCTCGTTGAACAAGAACCCTTCAATGATTAGGTGTGTAGTCTCTTGATCCAAGATTCAAGATTGGTGTAGTGGTAAAGCATCTGTTCTTGAACTTCTTGAATTAATTCCTCTAGAATCTTCTGCATGGAATTAATTACTCCGCTTCTTGAATTAATTTCTGGAATTAATTCCTCCACTTTCGCCGTCTGGAATTAATGAATTAATTCCTCCTTTCCTAAAAGAAGACGTCTGCTTCTAGTTGAACGTGGCCTCCAGCTACGTTCTCTTCACGCACGTCCACGAAGTGGCTTCGGTCCAGGTAAGCCCACGTGAAGTCCCAACGCCCCTTAGAGAAAGCCGTGCTTGGGAGAAGGAGTTTCACGAAGCCGTGCGGCTTCGTTCTTGAGACGAGGAGAGGGGAGAAGAAGAGAGGGCTGCCGCCCTATGAGAGAAGAATATATGGGAGAAAAGAATCTATTCTCTTCCATCCAAACCCTAGCGACTAGGATTTAAATACATCCATGAAGTGGGCCAGGCCTAGACTCAACAAAAACTCTCATGGACTAACCCAATGAGATTAAACTAATCCCCAAGCCCATGTACACCCGTGACTTGATTTAATCTCAACCCTTGGACTCAAACCCAGCCTAATACATGTTAGCCCTCCTGGGCTTTGATAGCACCACACCAGGCCCAATAGGTGAAATCTCTTATACCAAGAAATCCTTTTAGTTATTGAAGGGCAATGGTAATGGCTGCTCCACCCATGAATCCAACAATGGCAGTCTGAGATAGGAATTCAATGAGGAAACCTAATCTGAAAATATGAATAATGCGAGATGAGTTGGAGTTGGAAATATAAAGACTGCTAATAGAATGAGAGTTATGAACTAGGCAATAACAAGAGGGTTGATACTTACCTGAGGAATCCCAGAGCTGCTCGAGTGATACCAGCAAAAAGGTTGCTGTGAATGCAAGCCGAATGTATTCGTCCTTCCCTTTCACAGGATCAACCTCGCTCTGACGAAGAGTCCCAAGCAACAGAGACACAACAGCCACTGGTCCAATAGCCATATCCCTTGAGCTACCCATTACTGCATAAATCAGTGGTGGAACAAACTAGAGTCTGCAACAAACAGGAGGAAAAAAAAAAAATTCTCAAAGTTTATTGTATAACAAAGCAGAAGCTATCATTTAGTGAAGTAAAACAGTATTCATGTTACTTACAGAGCCCATATTGTGGGTCCATGTTTGCAAGCTTTGCATATCCAATGTCCTTGATAGGGACAAATCTCATGTTAAAGAAGCTTATCAAAAAGACTGACTCATAAAAATCATATCATAATATTATGTGTTAAGATAGTTACTTGAGGGATGCAGAGACTCACAATTGTCAGTCCAGCCATGATATCACCTTTCAACTTACTAAAGTTGTAATCTTTTCCCCACTCAAGGATTGGAAAAAGGAATTGCAGGCCTAGTATGAGCTTCCTTGATATGGTTTGATCCTTGTAAGGGTGTAATGGGTCATCTGCGAATAGTGTCTCCTTCAACGCATCTTTAAACTCTCCAAAGAAATTCCTCCTAGGGGGGAATCCAACCTTGTAAACCAATTGTGAGTTCCTTGTCTGGCCTTGTGAGGAGGAGGGGTGGCTGCATCCAATTCCTTATTTTCATCCTCCTCAGAGATGGAGTGACCCATCACAAACTTGTTTGTTGAGGGGTAGAGTTAGACGGGATCAGCACATGAGATTTTCCTCTGCTAAAAAGGAAGTGGAAGTTTGTATTTATAATTGATTGATTTGCTTGATTAACCGTGGAAGTTTGTACTTAGTGCAACAGAAAATATGATAAAAACAAAAAACCGACTTGATAAATGTTTTGAGAAGCAAGGCCAAATTGCAAGAGAACTTATGACAAACATGCAAAGCATGAGACGAAAAATGGTTTCTGTGTGACGAAAAATGTTGCCGCCAAATCATTTTTGAGGAGCGTCAAGCGACAGAAATGCTTCGTTGGCCTTCAGAGGAATGATAGGGACCGCCTCCTTCAGCCGAAAACCTGCAAGAAAAGTCCCGGACCGGTGGTTCCGGCAGGGACCCTCTGTTGCCGCCAAATCACTTTTGAGGAGCGTCAAGCGATAGAAATGCTTCGTTAGCCTTCAGAGGAATGATAGGGACCGCCTCCTTCAGCCGAAAACCTGCAAGAAAAGTCCCGGACCGATGGTTCCGGTGGGGACCCTCCGACGCTCAAGTCAGCGATCTGGAGAACAGGAATTTTTTAATGAAAGAGTAGAGATTGAGCCCCCTTCCCCCTTGTTGGGGGATTGGGGTCTTTATATACCTGTTCGGGGGTCCCTCTTACCCTTCACTGGTAACAGCCGAGTAATATCTTTCATTCTTCGTAGGTGGGCGTACTAACTGCTAAACGTATATCATAAGTACGCCTCTTAATTTTTTGGAAACCGTCAGTGACCTTAGTAATTGCCGGTTCATAATATTTGGTGACCGCCCGTAATCCTGGTAAAGCCACGTGGAATTCCTTGCAGCAAGTGGACGCTTGTCGGCATCGACCTTCGAGGTCGACGCTGAGACCGATGCCGGGAGGAGTGCGCCGGACCGTGTGACATTGAGCTCGCAATTTCTCATCTCGTGGGTCGTGTGGGTCCCAAGGTACAACCGTTGGGGGGAGAAAGATGATGTTGAGTTAAAGCCAACTGTCCCTCGTAGAGTGTCGAGTATGGAGTGCTTGCGTGGCCCTGCTCATGCCCTTGGATGAGCTGGCATGACACTATTCACGTACAAGGCTCTGTTCACTTGCATGGCACTGTTAATGGCGAGGGAGCTTGGCAGCTTGGAGGTGTCGGCCATGAAGCTGTCGGCCATGGAGCTCTCAGCCTTGGAGCTGTCAGCCTTGGAGCTCTCGGCCTTGGAGCTCTCGGCCTTGGAGTTGTCGGCCTTTGGGCCGACGGTCTTCGAGGTGCCGGCCTTGGGGGTGCCGGTCTTGGAGGTGTCGGTCTTTGGGGCCGACAGTCTTGGAGGTGCCGGTCTTGGAGGTGCCGGTCTTGGAGCTGTCGGCCTTTAGGGCCGACGGTCTTCGAGGTGCCGGCCTTAGGGGTGCTGGCCTTGGAGGTGCTGGTCTTGGAGGTGTCGGCCTTTGGGGCCGACGGTCTTCGAGGTGCCGGTCTTAGAGCTGTCGGCCTTTGGGGCCGAAGGTCTTGGAGGTGCCGGCCTTGGAGGTGCCGGTCTTGAAGGTGCCGGCCTTGGAGGTGCCGGTCTTGGAGCTGTCGGCCTTTGGGACCGACGGTCTTCGAGGTGCCGGCCTTGGAGCTATCGGCCTTTGGGGCCGACGGTCTTCGAGGTGCCGGCCTTGGGGGTGCCGGTCTTGGAGGTGCCGGCCTTGGAGGTGCCGGTCTTGGAGCTGTCGGCCTTTGGGGCCAACGGTCTTCGAGGTGCCAGCCTTGGGGGCGCCGGTCTTGGAGGTGTCGGTCTTTGGGGCCGACGGTCTTCGAGGTGCCGGCCTTGGAGGTGCCGATTTTGGAGATGCCGGCCTTGGAGGTGCCGGTCTTGGAACTGTCGGCCTTTGGGGCCGACAGTCTTCGAGGTGCCGGCCTTGGAGGTGCCGGTCTTGGAACTGTCGGCCTTTGGGGCCGACAGTCTTCGAGGTGCCGGCCTTGGAGGTGCCGGTCTTGGAGGTGCCGGTCTTGGAGGTGTCGGCCTTTGGGGCCGACGGTCTTCGAGGTGCCGGCCTTGGAGGTGCCGGTCTTCGAGGTGCCGGCCTTGGAGGTGACGGTCTTGGAGCTGTCGGCCTTTGGGGCCGACGGTCTTCGAGGTGCCGGCCTTGGGGGTGCCGGTCTTGGAGGTGCCGGCCTTGGAGGTGCCGGTCTTGGAGCTGTCGGCCTTTGGGGCCGACGATCTTCGAGGTTCCGGCCTTGGAGCTCAGAGCAATTGGGTGCACGTGGCTTTATGAGGCCATAAACGCTACCGTGGCCGAAGGGCCCTTTGGAGGCCAAAGGGGGGCTCCGTCGGTTTCCTTCCTTCATGGTTCTCTAACAGCGTTGGATCAGCTACATCAGAAATATTAAATTTTTAGCATAGCTTTTGACTTCTCTAGGATGGATGGAAATGCAGACCAGCAAATGGAGCTAGGATGAAAGAATACAAAATCTACCCTTCACACTAGAGCCTTTCTTGTCAATGGAAATAACTATAGAAATAACTATTAGATGCACTTTTATTAAGGTTTCAATTAGGTATCCACATCAAACTTTTCAACCAGCTGAAATCATTGTGGCAATAGTGAACCTAGCTCATAAGAAAACCACATTCAAGATAATTAGCAGTATTTTAGTCAAAATAAGCAGATTTCTTGACACATTAAGAGCTACAAAAAGTAATTCATACAGAAGATTATTATAATTCTGGGTGAAACTCCCAAGTCAAGTGAGATATAGCCAGCAGTAGTCGAACCTAGATTGTATGCATACCCCATTCGAGATATGAATGCAAGAGGGAAAAAAAATCAAGTATTAGAGTTTGGCAAAACTAAGATACATTTGTCATACTTCTCTTAATCAAAATGCCCCAAACAACCATTTCCCCTCAGGGGAAAAATATAAATAGATAAATACACAATTAGTAAGCAAGTATTAAAGCAGGATG
>UESW01004513.1:0-142427 GCA_900491605.1 Calamus simplicifolius
TCCATGGTCTGACCAACGATTATTAGCCCGTTTAAGCTATTGAGTACAAGATTGGTTCCCTTTTTTTTCTTTTAAATTAAAGAGTCTTGAGACTTCATTTTACGTACCCTTGCAGGTCTGCGTGGCACTTGGCCCAATTTAAAAATCTCTGCCTTGGTTTTTATTTTCCATATTTAAAACAATGTTCAGAGAGGACTGCGTGGCCATTGAATCAATCAAGCAACGGATAGCACATTTGCACCCAAAAAGTATAATAAATCACTCATATCATCCAAAAAGCTAGGACATGGTATCCCATACATAAAATACAGGACAAATTTAAGGAAAAAGAATACAGTAGCGCACAATCAAACTATCAAGCGGACTTAGAGACTAAAGAGTGAGACACATGCAGCAACGTAGAGGACGGAGATCACAAGAGAACGGCCTGATTTGTTGGAACTTGTATCTGAGGATTCACCGGTGGTTGACGGGACACTCTTCGAACCACTGCCTGCATTGATCAAGAAAACAAGTTTGTTAAAAGCTTATTAGTTAATCTGATGGATATTTGATCCTGTTTTCAAGCTTTTCCATTTTTTTCCCCTCCATCCCTTTTCTACGAATGTTAAAAATGCCCAATATCATGGAAAAATAATGCCAAGAATTATTGCACCTGAAGGACCGCTTGGAACCGATGGAGTTGATGGGGTGGTAGGAGTGCTGCTTGGAACCGATGGTGTGGATGGGGTTGCCGGAGTGCTTGGTGCCTTGGGAGATTCCGCTGGTGGAGCTGCCGGTCCACCGGCCACAGCTGCGACAAGCCCACAACCATCAATACTTCAGCCAGTGTTTCTAAATAGCATTAGTGCAAAGCCTACCATTGAGTTTTGGGGAAGAGCCTACCATTGCACTGGCTAACAGGTGGTGTTTGGACATTGCAGGCCCCAGGGAGGGCCAGGGCTCGGGTCTGATTGAGGGTGATGCCGAGTGACGATGCACCACCATTAAGCAGCGTGCAGAGGCACCGAGGCTGAGACTGCACGACGCTGGCTAGCTGCGAGCAGCACGAGGAGGATGGGGTTGAAGAGTTGCCAGTAATGTAGGTCAGGCAAGGTGCGAGGTTCAGGATCACCATTGTGCAGCCTGATTGGGCCGAGGCATGGGCCAAGAGCATCGACACAAGAGCCAGGGCCAGGGCGATCTCCATCACTCTTCGAGCCATTTCGGGTGTCAAGGCGTGGTGCTAAGGATTGCCGGAGATGTTTTGAAAGGTGGGAAGAAAGGTGATGGGTGCGTCTCGGGCCTGTTGGTGGGGTGGTGAAGGGGAGGGAGGTAGGGGGTTTTATAAGGAGGTTTCAGAAGAGGCGAACAGAGGCTATTGGATTTTAAATTGGGTGGCCTAACTCGCCCAACTGATGGCTCCTCCTTGTGGGACCATCTAGTAGCCGAAGAAGACCAGGAAATTTTTCAAATGAGGAAATGGCGGATGTCACATTTAAGTTTAACATCCAGCTACTTAGTTGTCTAATGTTGAGAATAGTTGTGGCATTGGGGGGGTTGGCCACCATCTCATTCCTAATTCTGCTACCAAATGCATTCGTGGGCCAGGCTAGCTTACATAACCACCCCCCCCCCCCCCCCCCCCGCGCCCGCGGGCAAGTAGTTACAGCAAAGTTGTTTGGTAGATCAGGGTAAGCCCTTCCTAATTTACAGGGATGGCAGGGATGATTCGAGACGGTCAGTTTGTTAAGTCATTATAGTTAACGGAATAGGGATGAAGATACCTGATCGAGTAAATGGGTATTCACTGGCTATCTATTTGTTCGTTTACATAAAAAAATAAAATTATTTTATTAAATTTATAATTTATTAAAAATTTAAAAAATAAAATTTTTTAGGATAAGATAGATCAATCACCAACAACCAATTATTGATATTGATACATCTAACATATTAGCGTAACAAACTAGATAGGAAATGATCTATCAAATTCTAATTGCATTTTAAACGTGTATATATATATATATACTATTTATTTTTAATTTTTAATATATTAATATATTAATATATTTATAATTTAAATATATTATATAAATTAATGAGGACAGGGATGGATAAATGAGGATGGAACGGAGAATATCGTTTCCGGACCGTTTACCCGTTTAGCCATTAACAAAAAATCTTCGTTACCCGTTAAGTCATTTAAACTGGGGATTCTTCAGTCCATTAAAAATGGTACCAGCCGGGTAAACGAGGAAACAAAAAAATTTACCATCGCTACTAATTTATGATTTCACATGGTGACACTGCACAATGTAGAATGACTACATCCTGGATCAAGGAAGTATTCTTTCAACTGAAGCAAGCCATACTTTTTTTTTTTTTTTTTGACGGGAAAATGGAGAAGACTGGACTTATCCATTAATAACTGAAGTAAGCCATGCAGGGCATGTACCGTCGACCTAAGACCGACATTTTACAAATTAATAAAGAGAAATCCGAAGATTTTCTCTCAAAAATCCTTTCAACAATCAAGCAAGCGCTGGGATCAAAGAAAAGAAAAGCAATAAATAAAAGTAGAGATCCAGTGCTCCTGAACCTCTACTCATAGCACGTTTTATAAAGATGCAGGAAGTCCACTTAATGATGGATGGCAAGATGCGTTCACATCCTAAAGTAGAGTAGACATATGTCATCTTCTGTTCGGCTACCACATTTCATTTTCTGATCGGCTATCCAACCCTTACCACATCATCTACCATTGTCAATGGGTTAGTCAATTCGACACTCTTGCTGATTCGGATTAACATGCTACCATTGCCTTGGTCCCCAAACTATCTTTGCGCCTAGCAAATTGCTTTACTATTGTGGTAATTGTGAGTAGGATTTCTATCAGACTGGGAGCTACCGCTTGCTCTGCTGTCCCTATGGTGTGTCGTTGTCCCAGTATACAAGCCATTATCTGGTGGGCTTTATAGCTCTCATTAATCTCCACCAAGTTTATTCCCTGATCATTTGCTCAACCAGGAACCTGGCCCTTTCTATCTTATCTGCAACCCTTCTACGGGGCTCTGTTTACATGGATGCTCAGTAAAGATGGATCACCTCAGAGGACGTTTGGAAGATTGTGGGTTATCAAACGCAATTGCAGCAATGATTTTACCCATCCTATAACCCCCAGGTAGCTGGTAGTTCCGTGAACTGTGTTGCATTTTTAATATCACTTATTTTCTTGCACTTCTCTATTCCAAACAGGGATTGCTACACAATAAAGCTGCCAATGCACCACCCAATAAAGTTGGCACAACCTTTCAAATTTGGCTATCACGCAACCTGCTTATATTCTCTGATGATGTAGTTTCTTTCAATAGGGTTGTGAGGAAAGTTATTTTCTTCTCTGATGAATACACTCTTCATGTCTCCTGATTCTGACAGTTCTAGCCACTGGGATTCCTTTGCTACGACGGCAGCGAACCGGCATACGGTTTTTATTTCTTGGAAGCTCCCACCTCTAGGGTTTGTCAAAGTCAATTTTGATGGGAGTATCCAGAGAAGATTTGCTGGCTCAGCTTTCATTACTCGTGGAACTGATGGAGTCATGTTGGCGGCTGATGATTTCGGCCACCTTGACTCCTCAGTTTCTCTGACTGAGCTTTATGCCGCTTGAGCTGGTATCTCTTATGCCACTCGGATCCTATATGTTCACTGCCTCATCATCGAGGGAGATTCCACTACGGTTATCCGGTGGGTGCGGTAGGATTCTGATGCTAACATCTCTAGCAATCCTTTACTCCATGATATCTGGTCTATTCTTTGGGAGGTTCATTCAGTCTAGATCCGGTATGTATACAGGGAAGCTAATGCTGCGGTTGACTGGATGGCAGCTTCAGTGGCCTACCACTCTGGTTTTTGGATTTGAAAACAGGAAGATCTCTGCCCCATTGTACTCACGCAACATTTGTATTCTGATGTATCAGGGTTGATTCGTACTAAACTAGTATGATCACTCGTTTTTAAAAGGAAAACAAGACTGTAATACTCAAAGGAAAAATCATAATATTTCAAAAGGACAAGAATGATGGTTGAATGGTAAGAGAAAATAGCTGCCTATAGGATGCTTCGTAAGGAAAGGAATTGTAATTACTCTATCGAAATCACGTGATTTTAATTTATTAATAAATTAATTAAATTAGCAAATGAACTTAGGACGTTACATGAGACTGCACGATGCTGGCTAATTGCGTGTAGCATGAGAAGGATGGGTTCAAAGAGTTGGCTGTAATGTAGCTCAGGCAAGGTGCAAAGCTCACGATCGCCATCATGCAGCATGATTGGGCCGAGGCATGGGCCAATAGGATCAACACAAGAACCAAGGCTAAGCCAATTTACATTGTTCTTGGAGCCCTTAGTTAGGTTGTTAAGAAAAAATACTTGCGGCATTGAACGGCGGTGCAGCAAGCACGCATCGAGCTCGTGGATTGGCCGCATACCTGTGCTGTCATGTATGCCAAGGTCCAATATATTTTATCGCGCATTGCATGCATGATGATAGGCTCGCGTGGCCAATCTGTACATCCAATGCGCATTTGCTGCATTGCCTTCTAGTGCAGCAAGTCTTTTCTGATTATTGAGACATGGTGGTGGCGGCAATCACCGGAGATGTTTGAAAGGTAAGGGACGTGGTAGAAGTGTATTGGGCCTATGGGTGTGGTGGTGGCGCATAGGGGGATATAGGGATTTTATAGGGTGGTCTCCAAAAAAAAAGGAGGAGCGACTGGGTTTTAAATTTGATGGCCTAACTCGTCCTACTAACGGTTCCTTGTGGGACGATCTAGTAATTTCCAAGAAGATTTGGGATTTATTCGAATAAAGATATGGCGGCTGTCGTATTGAGATCCAACATTCAGCTACTTTAGTTTCTGATGTCACGGTTAGTTCTAGGCATGTCATAGATATGTCACGATCATATTGCCGATATGTAAACCTGTAGGAACCGGCTATATTATGCAATTTTTCTCAAAAAGATGGCATAGCTGAGTTACTAAGGTGTCATCGAGTTACAACTAGGGTGACGTCAAAATTCCCGCCTAGTTCAAATTTATCGTAGTGGTGTCATAAGTTTTTACCAAGGATGTCGTGAGGTTTCAACTGGGGTGTCGCGAAGGATTTTTAGCCAAAATCTTCCTGGGGTGTCGCGAAGATTCTCTCCATGGTCAGTTATAAGCACGGGTGTCGTAGCATTGGTGCTAGGGTATCGTGAGGTTTCAACTGGGGTATCGCAGGGATTCTCTTCGTGGTCAGTTATAAGCATGGGTGTCATAGCATTGGTGCTAGGGTGTCGTGAGGTTTCAACTGGGGTGTCGCGAAGGATTTTCAACTGAAATCCTCCTGGAGTGTCGCGGGGATTCTCTCTATGGTGAGTTATAAGCATGGGTGTCGTAGCATTGGTGCTAGGGTGTCGTGAGGTTTCAACTGGGTGTCGCGAAGGATTTTCGGCCGAAATCCTATTGGGATGTCGCGGAGATTTTTTCCGTGGTCAGTTATAAGCACGGGTGTCGTAGCATTGGTGCTAGGGTGTTATGAGGTTTCAACTGGGGTATCGCGAAGGATTTTCGGCTGAATTCCTCTTGGGGTGTCGCGGGGATTCTCTCTGTGGTCAGTTATAAGCACGGGTGCCGTAGCATTGGTGCTAGGGTGTTGTGAGGTTTCAACTGGGGTGTCGCGAAGGATTTTCGGCCGAATTCCTCTTGGGGTGTCGCGGGGATTCTCTTCGTGGTCAGTTATAAGCACGGGTGTCGTAGCATTGGTGCTAGGGTGTCGTGTGGTTTCAACTGGGGTGTCGCAAAGCATTTTCGACCGAATTCCTCCTTAGGTGTTGCAGGGATTCTCTCCATGGTCAGTTATAAGCACGGGTGTCGTAGCATTGGTGCTAGGGTATCGTGAGGTTTCAACTGGGGTGTCGCGAAGGATTTTCGGTTGAATTCCTCCTGGGGTGTCTGAGGTTTCCTCTTGGGACGTCGTAAAGCTTACTATGGTAACCGGGTATTTGGCTTCCCAACACTCTCTTCAGTAATGGTTTCTTCTATTCCCCATCCCCCGAAACTCAGCGAGGGGGGCGCAACCCTTCGTTTCCTATGAGCGCCCACTAAGATGGTGGCACGTGGCGAGTTTCCATTATAGGGGCGCCGGAGCTGATAGCTCGGGCAATCGAAACACCCACCAGGAGTAGCTTAAATATGGATGGGGAAATGCCATCGTTAATCACCTTTTCAGCTGATCTTCCAAAATTTTGGATACTGAGATGGCTTCTAGAGGCGAGGGGCGATCGACTAAACCGCCAAACAGGGGAGTCAGTGGCCGTGGGGGGCCCCATGGGAGCCACACCACGGTAACCGTAGATGGGGAGTTCTTTGCGTCGTCGCTCGCAAACCGTGAGCGACTCCACAGGGCGGTCGAGCAATACTTGGCTGTTTCAATGAGAGAGATCGAGCTCCTGCGTCGGGCCAACAGCTAGCTGGAGGGGCAAGTAGCGTCCCTCCAGCGCCAGATCACCGAGTTAGCCCCGCAGCGTAGGGGAAGCTTGGCAGCGCTCGGAGAAGATGATAAGCCCCAGTGAGGGCTCCTGTACTTTTTTCTTTTCTTTTCTTCTTGTTTTTCTTTGTGTGATGAATAAAAAGAAATTTTAGTAACTTTTGTGTTTGCTGCCAGACCGAAGGATAAGGGAGCTTGGATGTCGTAACTGTTTTCGACCGATTTCATCCTAGGATGTGGTAAAGTTTTCTCCTAAGCGTGAACAGGTGTCTTAGGTTTGTAACTTGGGTTTCTTAATAATTCAACTGGGGTGTCCTCACTGTTTTTCAGCCGAATTCATCGTGGGGTGTCGTGGGCCTTCTCTCCATGGTCAGTTATAAGCACGGGTGTCGTAGAATTGGTGCTAGGGTGTCGTAAGGTTTCAACTAGGGTATCGCGAACGATGACATCCCTGACTCAGGTTGTTAACAACACCCCAGTTCTCATCTGACGACACCCTAGCTTTAAGGCGATGGCTCCCATGCGGGGACTATTAGGGGGGACCGATGACATCCCTGACTCAGGCTGTTAACAACACCCCAGCTCGCATCTGACGACACCCTAGCTTTAAGGTGACGATACCCATGAGGTGACTGTTAAAGCTATAAGCATGGGTGTCGTAGCGTTGTCACTAGGATGTTGTAAGGTCTCAACTGTGGTATCGCGAATGATTTTTGGCCGAATTCCTCCTTGGGTGTCGTAAGGTTATAAGCATGGGTATCATAGCGTTGTCGCTAGGGTGTCGTGATGTTTGAACTACAGTGTCACGAAGGATTTTTGGCCAAGCATAATAGGGGTGTCGTATTTGTTTAACAGAGGTGTCTTATTTCTTTGACTTGGGTGTCGCAATACTCCCGATTTTCTCCTGCGATATCGCGAGGCTTTTCTCCAGCATTCGTTTGGAGCACGGGTGTCGTAGGCTTGTAACTACGGTATCTTAACAGTAAATCTGAGGTATCTTAGCTTTTATGACGACACTACAGCTCTCATGCGCGATGACACCCTACCTTTAAGGCGACGACACCCGTTCCGTGACTGTTAAAAGGCGGGGACCGACGACATCCCCGACTTAGGCTCTTACGACACCCCAGCTCTCATCTGACAACACCCTAGCTTTAAGGCGACGACGCCCGTTCCGGAACTCTTAAGGTTTAAACTGGGAGTAGCTCCCCCCTCTTCTCCTCTTGGCCCTCCGTAGAATGCCCCTCCCCTCTTCTCCTCTTCTTTATATCCATTTCTATGCTCTCTCTATGGTCAGTTATAAGCACGGGTATCGTAGGCTTGTAACTACGGTGTCTTAACAGTAAATCTAGGGTATCGTAGCTTTTATGACAACACTACAGCTCTCATGCACGACGACACCCTACCTTTAAGGCGACGACACCTGTTCCGTGACTGTTAAAAGGCGGGGACCGATGACATCCCCGACTTAGGCTCTTACGACACCCCAGCTCTCATCTGACGATACCCTAGCTTTAAGGCGACGACACCCATTCCGGGACTCTTAAGGTTTAAACTGGGGAGTCGCTCCCCCCTCTTCTCCTCTTGGCCCTCCGTAGAATGCCCCTCCCCCCTTTTCCTCTTCTTTATATCCATTCCCATGCTCTCTCTATGGTCAGTTATAAGCACGGGTGTTGTAGGCTTGTAACTACGGTGTCTTAACAGTAAATATAGGGTGTCGTAGCTTTTATGACGACACTAGAGCTATATGGATAGAAAATAATGGGGAATATAGGCCGAAACACTCTGACGATACCTCAGTTCATAAGGTATAACATCCTAGTTAAAAGAGTATGACATTCGTGCTACAAAACAGTAAACTCTAAACAGTTATGACTCCCGGAATGTCATAACGGTTTTGGTCTAAGGAAGTTACCCGCGCATTAAATGGTTTGGTCACACATTAACTTCCTCTAACGACAAAAACTGTTGGTATAATAAAGGAGCTTTACAAAGAAGTGGGAACAAGGACTTTTTACTTCATACTACGGATGACATTTTCTCCAGAAGTTTTCTTCCGACCGGACTCCTCAGAGCGAGGGCTCAGGATCTTGCTCAAACCTTGGACTGATTCCTTAGCATCCGAAAGCCAAAGCTAGGGTTCAGGATCTTGCTCAAACCTTGGACTGATTCCTTAGCATCCGAAAGCCAGAGCGAGGGGAAGAAAGAGTTTTTTTTGCACAGATGAAATCCAAGAAAAAATGGCGATAGAAGTAGGCTGGAGGGAAAGGGCATTTTCGTCTGCACAATAATTTTAAAATAAAGGAGAAGCGCTTTTAATGGCCATCACGATCAGAATGTAACATCGTAGCAGAGCTAAACCGTTCCGCATCGTCAGCCACGTAGGATCCACGTGGACCAATCAGGAGAGGCGGTGCAGCCCACGTAGAATTGCTGCACCGAGGGCGGTGTACAAAGACTTTTCCTAATGCACAAAGAGTTTTCCTTTACTAATAAATCTACCGCTGCACTGGTTAACAGGTGGTGTTGTGCAGGCCTAGGAAGGGCTAAGGATTGATGGTTATTCCGATAGACGGGGTGTCACCATTGAGCACGGAGCAGGAACCGATGCTAGGTGCAATACCCAAAAAGTAGTTCATTGGATGAAACAAAAAGTTAAAATATTTATAAATTAAATTTATTTATTATTAATTAATTTTTATTTAAACTTTTAGGATTATATGATTTTGATTCACTAACAAGTTAACTAAAATAATAGAAAAACTTAAGATGTTACAAATGGTATCAAAATCAATCCAAATGCGTAAAAATTGTTAAATAAAAATAGTGGTTGAGTGACAAAAGAAAATAGCTACTCTAAGAATTTTATAAAAAAGGGGATATTGTAATTTCCAAAAAATGGTAGAATGCTTCAAAAGGAAAACAAGACTGTAATACTCAAAGGAAAAATCATAATATTTCAAAAGGACAAGAATGATGGTTGAATGGTAAGAGAAAATAGCTGCCTGTAGGATGCTTTGTAAGGAAAGGAATTGTAATTACTCTATCGAAATCACATGATTTTAATTTATTAATAAATTAATTAAATTAGCAAATGAACTTTGGACGTTACATGAGACTGCACGATGCTGGCTAATTGCGTGTAGCATGAGAAGGATGGGTTCAAAAAGTTGGCTGTAATGTAGCTCAGGCAAGGTGCAAAGCTCACGATCGCCATCATGCAGCATGATTGGGCCGAGGCATGGGCCAATAGGATCAACACAAGAGCCAAGGCTAAGCCAATTTCCATAGTTCTTGGAGCCCTTAGGCTGAAAATACTTGCTGCATCGATGGATGGTATAGCAAGCACGTACCGAGCTCGTGGATTGGCTGCATGCCTGTGCTGCCATGTATGCCAAGGTCTAATATGTCTTATTGCGCATTGCATGCACGATGATACGCTCGCACGGTTAATCTGTACATCTGATGCGCACTTGCTGCATTGCCTTCTAGTACAGCAAATCTTTTCTAATTATTGAGACATGATGGTGGCGGCAATCACCGGAGATGTTTGAAAGGTAAGGTACGTGGTAGAAGTGTATTGGGCCTATGGGTGTGGTGGTGGAGCATAGGGGGATATAGGGATTTTATAGGGTGGTCTCCCAAAAAAGGAGGAGCGACTGGGTTTTAAATTTGATGGCCTAACTCGTCCTACTAGCGGTTCCTTGTGGGACGATCTAGTAATTTCCAAGAAGACTTGGGATTTATTCGAATAAAGATATGGCGGCTGTCATATTGAGATCCAACATTCAGCTACTTTAGTTTCTGATGTCACGATTAGTTGTAGGCATGTCATAGATATAGCCAATGAAAACATATAATTTTAGGGTTGGCCACCACCTCACTCCTGATTCTGCTGCCAAACACATGCATGGGACAGGGTAAATCTTTGTTAGGACCCAAATCATAAAAAAAATGAAGTCTTCAAAGTAGGTTGCTGGATCAGGGCAAGCCCTTCCTAATTTTGAATTCCACACGACACATGGCCATGTGACTTTTTACAAGATCAGGTACATGCCCGTTCAACTGAATATAGGCCATATCCTGCCCTTTCAATGGTCCTGGTATTGTTCCCACTAAGGCTTCGAACAATGCATTTAATTGGACAGCACGATGAATTATCATCTTAAGTGTCAGAATGGCATTACATCATTACTCCAGCATTCTAATTGACATATTTTAGAACAACTACCATCTCAAATGTCGGTAGATGATAGAACAGTGGTGAATCCTGTGTCATGGATCGCACGGGATTTTAAAACTTAATTTCTCATCTTTACCATTGCTCAAAGGTTGATCAACGCTTTGCTGTCTAGCATAAGCTTGCCAATATTTTCTTGATCCCTGAAACAATCATTGTTATAACTCGAGAGTTGCTTTTCTGAGGCAGTCAGTCATTTGTGTAGGACCTCTTATAGATTCGTAGTTAGTTCTTGGTGACATTGAAGTCACCCCTGTAATGCCTCTGTTCCCCCGTTAACGAGCAGATTTTTGGTGGATATGCATTGAATCAAGCCTTCCTAGCATTGCTTGTGGGTTTGTAGAGCTCTTATTAAGTGTTACTATGTTATTCCCTGATCATCTTGTTGGGAACGCGGAATACCCCAAGATCATGGCTATAGCGTATATGAGTAATACAAAAAACT
Source organism: Calamus simplicifolius (assembly GCA_900491605.1). NCBI lineage: Eukaryota > Viridiplantae > Streptophyta > Magnoliopsida > Arecales > Arecaceae > Calamus > Calamus simplicifolius. The sequence goes on from UESW01004513.1 coordinate 11,199, forward strand.
TTTACCGTTCTAATCTATGAGTACAAGATCATACCTTCAGATTTGAACTTTGGAACACTTTGATTCGATTGCTCGAACTCAACCTTTTAGCCTTCCGCCGTATTCCGAAAATACCTTCTTTCTCTCACAAGATGGTGGGATCTCTCGGCCGACCTAGGGTTTCTTGTTTTTCTTTTTCCTCAAAAACGTTCTCAAAACCTTAACCCTAGCAACCAACTGAGAGGGTATTTATAGGGCTACAACAGGGACCAATAGGCAAATATGAAAAGGACTTCCCACGTAATTAAATCTCCCAATCCTACCCCGGGTTAGGATTCAATTACGTAAATTACAATTCATTCCACTAAAGAATTATAATTGTACTCCTAATCATATTCGAATTTATATTTTCGAGCCTTTAATATTAAATACTTATTATCTCCCCACGTTAAGATTACAGATATCCACCAATTAAATTTAATTACTGACAATATAATTTAATTGGCTTTTATTATCCTTGAGACTTATCCACTTAACTTATTTGATGTATCGGATTCAAAATCCACTTGCAAGATTTGATACAATCAAAACTTATAAGCTTTCCTCAAGGGGATATCATCAATCCAATTTATCAGGACGTGGTTTCCTTCAACTATTAATATTCACCATATATATAATGTTATTGCCCAACCCACTGAGTTTATTGACTCATATAGAATCTCACTCTATGTGTAATCAAAGCAATAATCACTACATACACGTGTCTAGAAATAGAATTCGGATTAAGAGCATAAGTAATCATAATATTCATGAGTTTTAAATTATTTTATAAAGTCAGTATAAAATAATTAACTCAACTGGGTCCTGTTCAATACACACAAAGTGTACTAGCACAAATAGTTAGAATAAACCATTCCCCGTAGTCAAGACAGACCTACTAAAAATTTGTGCTACAGTTCTACTGATGGTGTGTCCAATTCATCTAAAACTGTGAACAATAAACTTGTATTCCAAAAGAACCGATGATCTAGTCTTCTGTGTGTAAGCCGTACTCTACACACTAGATCAAATACTCTTTGTAAATACTAGACACATGCATATATAGTAAATGGCATACATTGCTCAAAATGAATTCTCATTAAAATATAAAGACAAAACATAAAGCATATCTTTTAGTCTATATCTCTATCAATCTCCCACTTAGACTCAAAGCAATGCTTGTACACATCTAACTCCCATGCCCTCTACATGTCTATCAAAAACTTTCGAAGTTAAACTCTTTGTAAAAGGGTCTGCCAGGTTGTCCTCAGATGTAACTTGGTCACAGCACGTCACCTCTTTGCATGATGTCACGTATCAGGTGATACTTACGCTCAATGTGTTTAGATTTCTTATGGGTCCTGGGTTCCTTCGAATTAGCAACTGCCCACTATTATCATAATAAAGTGTAATAGGTAATTGCACTGAAGGTATCACACTAAGATCCAAAAGAAAGTTTCTAAGCCAAACAGCCTCTTTTGCAGCCTCAGATGCAGCCACATACTCAGCTTCCATGGTAGAGTCAGCAACACAAGTTTGCTTCACACTCTCCAACTAATGGCTCCACCACCCAAAGTGAACACATATCCCGAGGTTGATTTCCTAGATTCATTATCTGATTGGAAGTCCGAATCTGTATATCCTATAGGCATAAGACTATCTGCTTGGTAAACTAACATATAATCTTTAGTCCTTTTCAGGTACTTAATTATATGTTTTACTGCAGTCCAATGTTCTGCCCAGGTTAGACTGAAATCTGCTAACCATGCCTACGGAAAAATAGATATCAGGTCTAGTATATAGCATAGCATACATTAGGCTTCCTACTACAGAAGCATAAGGACCTACCTTCATACTTTCTATCTCTTCAGTGTCTTAGGACACTGATCCTTAGATAGAGAAATTCCATGCCTGAAAGGAAAAAATCCTTTCTTGGAATTATGCATACCAAAACGGGTGAGAATTTTATCGATATAAGTGGCTTGAGATAAGCATATCATCCTTTGCTTGCGATCTCGCAAAAGCTTGATCCCTGGATGTGACTTGCTTCTCCCAAGTCCTTCATATCAAATTGTCCAGATAACCATACCTTGACCGAAGATAACACTCCCATATCGTTTCCAATAAGTAAGATGTCATCCACATATAGCACCAGAAACACCAAAGTTTTTCCATCACGCTTCTTGTACACACATGACTCGTCAGGACTTTGATCAAAACCATAAGATTTAATAGCTTGATCAAAACAAGTATTCCAAGATCTAGATGCCTGCTTAAGTCCATAAATGGACCTCTTAAGCTTGCACACCAAGTGCTCCTGGCCTTTTACTATAAAACCGTCTGGTTGCATCATGTAAATGCACTCGTCAAGATTTCCATTAAGGAAAGCTGTCTTGACATCCATTTGCCAAACTTCGTAATCGAAATGAGCTGCAATGGATAAGAGAATCTGAATAGACTTAAGCATAGCTACTGGTGAAAAGGTTTCCTCATAGTCGATCCCTTCTTTCTGAGTAAAACCTTTTGCAACTAGCCTAGCCTTGAAGGTTTCCACCTTCCCGTCTGCTCCTCTCTTCTTCTTATAGATCCACTTGTATCCGATGGGTTTTACTCCTTCGGTGGTTCTACAAGATCCCAGACCTGATTAAAGTGCATAGACTCTATCTCTGATTTCATAGCATTTTGCCAAAGAGTTGCATCTTTATCCTGTAATGCTTCATTGTAGCTACTGGGTTCAGTATCCAGTTCATCAGAGATTCTATCATATGACTCTCCAAGGAACATATACCGTTTAGGTGTATTTACAACCCTCCCACTACGACGAGGCACAACCTGATTGTATGTGCTTGTAGTAATACGATCTGACTCTGATCTTGTGCTCATCAACCTGCACTGGTTCTGAAACTGGTGCATTAATGGTATCCTTTTGTACCAGTTCAGGGTCAGTTCGTGTTACTATACTTCTCCCACTACGAATAGTTAATGGAAAGTTTGGGACCCACTTTCTTGTGGTGTTTCTGCTTGTACTATTGGTATTAAAGGAGCCAGTCTAGTTTTATCGCCTCTCAACTCTTCTAGAGCAATTTTACTTCTGGGTTTGTGGTCTATAATATAGTCCTCCTCTAAGAATCGGGCATTGGTGCTAACAATGACCTTCTGATCCTTAGGACAATAAAATAAACCACCTTTTGTTCCTTTAGGATATCCAACAAAGAAGCATACATCTGTCCTTGATTCCAACTTATCTGGTTTGCCTTTTAGTACATGTGCTGGACAACCCCAAACCCGAACATGTCTTAGACTAGGCTTGCACCCAGTCCATAGTTCTGTGGGTGTCTTAGGTACTGACTTAGATGGTACCAAGTTAAGAATATATGCAGCTGTCTCTAATGCATATCCCCAAAAGGAAAAAGGTAAGTCTGAATAACTCATCATAGATCTAACCATATCCATAAGAGTCATATTCCTTCTTTCAGCTACACCATTCTGCTGTGGCGTGCCAGGTGCAGATAATTGGGATTCAATCCCAGCATCTAATAAGTAATCTGTGAACTCCCCTAAGAGGTACTCGCCACCACGATCGGATCGTAGTGTCTTGATATTTTTACCATGACGGTTCTCCATTTCTTCCTTAAAAATTTTAAATTTTTCAAAGCATTCAGACTTACGGCGCATCAGATAAATATACCATATCTTGAGTAATCATCAATAAAAGTGACAAAGTACTCAAAACCACCTCTAGCTTGGATGTTTATTGGGCCACACAAATCAGAGTGAACCAATTCTAATATCTCCTTAGCTCTATTGCCTTTGGCCGAGAATGGCCGCTTGGTCATTTTTCCTTCTAAGCAAGATTCACAGACCGGTAGTGCCTCTACTTCCAATGAACCTAATGGTCCATCTTGAACCAGTCTAGAAATCCGTCTTAGATTTATATGACCTAGGCGCAAGTGCCAAAGATAAGTTTGATTCATTTCAGAAGGATGTTTTCTCTTACATGGTCTATTATAGTTATTCACTTCATTTAGTTGCACAGTAGGAAAATATGATTAATAATATAAAGACCATCCACCAATCTACCAGAACAGATAAAATGTTTATTTTTCTTAATAACAACGGAGTCATTAAAATAACTGATATCCATCATCAACTAACTTAGAAACTGAAATTAAATTCCTTCTAATTGAAGGTACAAAAAAACAGTCCTTTAATATTAAAATTCTATTTCTACTAAAAGAAAAGCTAAAATCTCCCACTGCAACTACTGACACTCTCGTGCCATCTCCCAGAAATATGTAAATCTCTCCATCACTTAGCTATCGGGTTAGCTGGAACCCCTGCAAAGAATTGCAAATATGATTAGTGGCTCCCGTATCTACACACCAGCCACTGGTAATAACACCACTAAACAAGTTTCAACTACAAGTGAATGAGATATACCTCTAGCCTGTTTCTGGCAAGCCAAACTGGACATGCTGCTTCCAGTGACCTAGCTGCTTGCAGACGAAGCACTTTCCCTTCTTTTTTATTTCCCATTAGGCTGTGGGGCCTGATGCTGTTTCTTTTTTTGAACCTTTTTCTTCTTCTTAGCATGAGACTTCGAAGAAGAACCTTTTTCAGTAACCATAGCAACTGCAGGCTTCTTAATGAAACTCTCTGCTACTGAAGTTCTTTAAGTAGCTATGCCAGTGAAAAATTCATTTTGTTCATGATATAATTTAGGCAGAACTGCTTAAAAGAATCAGGTAGAGACTGGAGAATGATATTAACCTGGGTTTCCCCATCCATCTCTGCTCCAAGGATCTCCAATTCATTCAGAAGACTAATCATCTTTAGAACATGATCCCTGACAGGAGTTCCTTCAGCCATATTAGTGTTCATCAGTTCTTTCATCGCAGTCTGCCTAGCTGTACGACTCTGATCCCCAAACATTTCTTTGAGGTTGAACATCATGTCATAGGTAGAGGGCATAGATTGATACTGATGTTGCAGAATATTTGACATAGATGCCAATATGTAACACCGCGCCATCTCATCAGCCTTAATCCACTTACGGTAAGCTTGGGACTCCTCATCTGAAGCCCTTCATCGGGCTCTGCGGGACAGACCTGAGTGAGCACATACTTGTACCTTTCTGCAGTTAACACTATATCCAGGTTTCTTTTCCAATCAATGTAATTAGGACCAGTCAATTTGTTTTCTTTGAGTATCACAGCAAGTGGATTGAAAGAAGACATTTTAATCCTGAGAATCATTCATACATCAAATAAGATATCATGAGCAATAAACTTAAATTCAAAATTATAAGTAGGGCCCTCAACCACTACAAAATAAAAGAATTTGCCAGCAGCCTAGTACATTTTGAATAGTATGCCTCGATGGGAGGACGTCTACTACTCATCATTTATCTAGACAGATAAAACCTATTAATTTTACTATCTAGGTAAAAGGTAATATACCAAGTAAAATTAATTAGCTGGCTAACTTTGGTCATATAAATATTTGTAGTGACTCCGATGGGAGGATACCAATATTTATACCTAAGTGTATACCATCACTCAATCCTAGATCCATTGTCCCATGATGGATCCCTCAGATGGAGAGGTAATCCAACATTAACAACTACTAGGGATTATTCTTGGTGAGCTGGCAATCAATTTCATCCTATGGGGAGGAAAGTACTAATGCCAACACGTGAAATTAACTACCTCACCAATAAACAAGTGATGGGACCATGGGATTTAAATATGATTAATTCCCTCTCTCACTTAGTTATTTAAATAATATTTTAAGGGTTATAAACTTGTGTTTGATTATCTTATAAATTCAAAATCCCATAGTAGTGGTCCATATATATATATATATATATATATATATATATAGCAACAAATAAAACTCTTAATTCCCTTAATTTTAAAAAAAATTAAATTAAAATTGGAATAAATTTTACTCTCTAGTTGCCCATATTCACACTAGTCTTGAAATTTTGAATATATCAAAATACAAACAGCAAGTGATTATCCAATTAACCATGTTCTCCTAGTTATAGATATAAGAACAAAAGGATAAACAATCAAGTATGCAACATAACCAATATAAACAAGATAAATAAAATCCCTGTTATTATAGTCAAAATTCTCCATGCAGATGAAGATCCCCGTTGCATCATGATTGCTACTTTGCTCGACGATTTGCCGCTTCGCATACGGGGGTCTGGGGGCTGGCCCCCAGCGAGGATCGACCTGCCCGATCAGGTCGCGGAGATCAAAATTTGCTCTTGCGATTCCTTCGGATTTTCCTTCAGAATCCTTTCCTGCAACAGATTCTCCTTAGAATCCTATCTACTTTTTGATCATATCCTACAACGGATTCTCCTTAGAATCCTATCCTGCAACTGATTCTCCTTAGAATCATATCCTTCAACCGATTCTCCTTAGAATCATATCCTGCAATGGATTCTCCTTAGAATCCTATCCTGCAATTTGCAGCATATCTTCTTCCTCCATCAGAGCTGCACCAGATTACAAAAATCCTATGCCTCCACATAGGAGTTCACATGCTACGTATTTACAATCACAAAGCTCTCAAAAAATCGAAGCATACATGCTATGAAATAATACAATGATCCTATTCCTCCTTAAACCGAAGTATACAAACAGATCTAAGTAATATTAAATCAAACACATACATTCATGTGACCATAATAACAGGATAGAAACCTACAAAACAACGTTAGCAGCAAGCACGATCTATCCTTCGCATGCATATTTCGATTAATGGAGAATATCGCCGTATTATTTATATACAGTATCAGCCATGACTCTGATACCACTGTTGGGGAACGCGGAATACCCCAAGATCACGACTATAGCGTATATGAGTAATACAAAAAACTTTTATCATTTTAATCTATGAGTACAAGATCATACCTTCAGATTTGAACTTTGAAACACTTTGATTCGATTGCTCGACCTCAACCTTTTAGCCTTCCGCCGTATTTCCGAAAATACCTTCTTTCTCTCACAAGATGGTGGGATCTCTCGGCCAACCTAGGGTTTCTTGTTTTTCTTTTTTCTCAAAAATATTCTCAAAACCTTAACCCTAGCAACCAACTGAGAGGATATTTATAGGGCTACAACAGGGACCAATAGGCAAATATGAAAAGGACTTCCCACGTAATTAAATCTCCCAATCCTACCCCGGGTTAGGATTCAATTACATAAATTATAATTCATTCCACTAAAGAATTATAATTGTACTCCTAATCATATTCGAATTTATATTTTGAGCCTTTAATATTAAATACTTATTATCTCCCCACGTTAAGATTACATATATCCACCAATTAAATTTAATTACTGACAATATAATTTAATTGGCTTTTATTATCCTTGAGACTTATCCACTTAACTTATCTGATGTATCGGATTCAAAATCCACTTGCAAGATTTGATACAATCAAAACTTATAAGCTTCCTCAAGGGGATATCATCAATCCAATTTATCAGGACGTGGTTTCCTTCAACTATTAATATTCACCATATATATAATGTTATTGCCCAACCCACTGAGTTTATTGACTCATATAGAATCTCACTCTATATGTAATCAAAGCAATAATCACTACATACACGTGTCTAGAAATAGAATTCGGATTAATAGCATAAGTAATCATAATATCCATGAGTTTTAAATTATTTTATAAAGTCAGTATAAAATAATTAACTCAACTGGGTCCTATTCAATACACACAAAGTGTACTAGCACAAATAGTTAGAATAAACCATTCCCCGTAGTCAAGACAAACTTACTAAAAATTTGTGCTACAGTTCTACTGATGTTGTGTCCAATTCCATCTAAAATTGTGAACAATAAACTTATATTCCAAAAGAACCGATGATCTAGTCTTCTGTGTGTAAGCCGTACTCTACACACTAGATCAAATACTCTTTGTAAATACTAGACACATGCACATATATAGTAAATGGTATACATTGCTCCAAATGAATTCTCATTAAAATATAAAGACATAAAGCATATCTTTAATCTATATCTCTATCACATCTCATTTTTTTTGCTTAAATAGATCATCTCATTTCTCTGCAAAGAGCCAGCTCCTCGAATCTATCTTGTTACAGCCGTGGCCCTGGGATCCGAATACATGGATTTTTACAGTGGATTTTCAGTAGAAGACGTGGATCGATTACTTCGGATGACTTCTTCAATTACTGAAGGCTCGGTACACGATCTTTCAGCAATTCTCTGGTCTTTATTTTACCGCTGGTATCTTAACCATATGTTGAGTTTTAATGTAATCCAACTGCAATTCTACATGGCCCATGTCTCCATTAAGGAATCTATACCTTTGGATGCTTATATTCGCCATCAACACACTTCCAGCCATGAGCAAGGATTGCATGGCCATAGAACAAACTGGGCAGGTGTCCACATTTCGAATCAAAACCAAAAATTATTTATTAAAATCATCAAACGGGCTGGCACAAGGCGTCCCAAACCAGTATGCGAAAACAAATACAAGGAAAAAGGGTACAGGAGCAATCACGGGTGTGACATCACTTGAAAACATCGAACCACAGTCCTTGCAGAGACTTAGAGGCCGGTAAGCGAGACGCATGCAGCAAGGAAGAGAATGGAAATCATCAGAGAATGGCTTGATTTGTTGGGAGTTCCATCTGAGGATGCACCAGCAGCTGTGGGGACGGTCTTTGAACCACTTTCTGCATCGATCAAGACGACAACTTTGTCAACAAGCTGACAGTCAACATAAGGTGTTCATTTGATGGAGTGCTTGATTCATTTTCCTATAGGATACGTGATCCTACATTAAGGCTTTTTCGAACCAATTCTTCTAGCTATCGTTTTATGCCCATTATTAACATGGAGATTATAACCAGGTCAGACAAAAGAAATTAAAGTAGACTTGTTCCAATATAAGCAAAGCCCATGAACGAATGGTGAACTATGAGCATTCTGCACCTGAAGGACCGCTTGGGACTGATGGTGTTGATGGGGTCGCTGGAGAAGTATTTGCTGGGGTTGACGGGGTCGCCGGAGTGCTCGGTGCTTTAGGAGATTCCGTCGGCGCGGCCGCTGGTCCTCCAGCCACAGCTGCAAGAGCGTACAACCACCAGTGCTTTAGCCTTGTTTCTAAATTACATGCAATCCAAAGACCGTAGTGTTTCAGAGAGTGCCTACCGTTGCACTGACTGGCAGGAGGCGTTTGGACCTTGCAGGCCCCAGGAAGGGCTAAGGCCAGGGTCTGATTGATGGTGATGCCCAGCGACGACGCGCCGCCATTAAGCACCATGCAGAGGCACCGTGGCTGGGACCGCACAACGCTCGCAAGCTGCGAGCAGCACGAGGAGGGAGGGGTCGAAGAGTTGCCGGTAATGTAGTTCAGGCAAGGTGCAAGGCTTACGATCGTCGTCAGGCAGCCCGATTGGGCCGAGGCATGGGCCCAGAGCATTGAGACCAGGGCCAGGGCGAGGCTGATCTCCATCACTCTCCGAGCCATTTAGGGTGTCGACGATAGTATTTGGCGATCGCCGGCGATGCCTCGGAAGGTGGTGGGAGTGTGTTGGGCCTGATGGTGCGGTGGTGGTGAAGCAGGGGGGGTGGGTGCTGGGTATTATAAGCAGGTTTCCGAAGGGGAGAGAGGGTGCAACGAGATTCCAAATTGGGTGGCCTAACTTGTCCTGCTAACGGCTCCATGTGGATCATCCAATACCATAAGACATGAAAGCTGTTCAAAGAAGGAAATGGCTGATGTCATGCTGAAACGCAGCATCCAGCTACTAAGGTGTCCAATGTTGAGATAAGATATCGGCATGTCAAAGAGGTAGGTAATGCAAATAAATATTTTATTTTGTGGGTTGGCCACCGTCTCACTCCTGATTCTGCCACCAATTTCAAGAATGGCCCAGCTAACTCTGTTTGTTTTAGGATCCAAGGCAGACTTCAATGTTGATTGCTGGATAAGAGTTGAATAGGTCCATTATCTATCTTGATCTTTTCCATTGATCGTGCGCTTGAGAGAATAAAAATGACTAGGACACCATTGGTGGTTATCATCAACGGAACATGTTATATCAACACTATCACCACCGAGCGGATAGAAAATTCCATCATCTGGTTTTATTGCTCACAGAGATCAGTGGTTTCACACTAGGTTAGCAAGGGGTTCATATTAAGCCAAGCAAATCCGAGAATTTCAGAGGCCTGCTTGAAATCTGGCTCGATAGCTGGGAAAAGGCCAAGCATATTATATCCGTCACTTGCATCCGACCCGTATAATGTAAATATGGTGAATCCAAAATTTTATGCTGCACGCATAAGAGCATTTGATATTAGATACTGTCAAATAAGGTTAAGCCTAATTAAAAGTAATCTATTAAGGTTTAGTGATTTAATCTTTAATGTATCTGATAGGGTATGGGCCTTTAATATATAGAGACTGATATGGCTGGTATAGCTACAAGGGCAATTTCGAAAAAACTAAAATATTAATGCGCCCCACAGCTCCAGGCCCGCCGAGTCAGCCCCGCTTGGCCCCGGTAGCTCCAGGCCCGCCGAGTCGGCTCCGACCATTCCTGGTCGGCCTCGCTCGGCCCCAGCGTCTCCAGGTCCGCCGAGTCGGCCCCGACCATTCCTGGTCGGCCCCGGCAGCCCCAGGCCCGCCGAGTTGGCCCCGACCATTCCTGGTCGGCCCCGCTCGGACTCCGGCAGCCCTAGGCCTGCCGAGTCGGTCCCGACCATTCATGGTCGATCCCGCTCGGCCCCGACCATTTCTGGTCGGTCCCGCTTGGCCCCGGCAGCTCCAGCCCACCGAGTCATCCCCGACCATTCCTGGTCGGCCCCGCCCGGCACTTTCTGTTCGGCGAGGTTGGCCCCGGTCATCCCCGGTCGACCCGGCTCAGCCTCGGCTCCCTCGGGAGAGTCGAAACGCCCCCGTTCCCTCCAAATCAGCCCCGGTGCGGCCCTGGTAGTTCAGGATGCCACCTTCCTGACACACGCCGCCTGACAATGCCAGATCCAACTACCCACTGGCCACGCCGTTGATGGGACTGGACCCAACTACCCAATAGCCCCACTGGCTGATGGGACGTAACCCACCAACCGTCGTTTTCTCCTCTCCGATGGACATGACCCATCAACCAGCCCAGATTCACACAACTCCCAAGAACTCCGCGGACATTCCTTTTTCACAGAATCCACGTGGTCGTGCAAGTGTCAACCCCTATAAGAAGGTGAATTCACTCAATAATCAGGTATGAGCGATAACCCCAAGGAATCGCTATCTTAGCACTCAGAGAGGAATCCCTCCTCCCTGGGAACACTTTTCATCTAAAAAGAGCTCATTCGAGCTCCTCCTCAGCTGTGACCTCGATTGCTAACTTGAGCGTCGGAGGGTCCACCAGAGAATCCCTCCGGTTCTGGGACTTTTTTGCAGGCAACCTGGTGGAGTAAAGATTTGAGAATCAATCCATTTTCTTTTCCCGACGTTTAGGACCAGTGATCGGGCGTTATCAGATTGGCACGCCAGGTAGGGGGATCTGACGCAGCAAGTATTTCAGGGTTTCCCTATGCTACATCTCGGCGAAATCTGCTCCCCCCTCTTTTCCTCTTGAAGCCATGGTGGTGACACGAGCTCGGGATGCTTCCGTCAGCTGTCCAGCGGGGCTCCCCCCGCCAGTTAGGCAGCAGGAGGCCAATCCCCCTGCTACCGATCCTCCCATCACCTGCCCACCACCGATGCAACGCCCAAACTGCGGAGCGGCTAGCAACTCTAACCCAGCAAGTCCAAACTCTCACCGCTATGGTCCATGGACTCCAGCAGCAACAGTCCGTGGCCACCAACACAGACCGCTCCCCCGCCAGTCAGCAGTTGGCAAGAGGAGGCTCTCCTCGATGGGAGGCCGGTCGTCGTCTGGCTTCCCCTAGGAAGCCTCGCTGTGAGCCCCCTAAACGGTCACGGTCCCCTGATCGTGCCCCCAGCAAATTTCTCCCGAGCTGCATCATCAGGAGGAACCAAAGCGGAAGTCCCAGCTCCCGCGTCCTTCCCCTTCTTTTTCTCCTTCTTCCTCCTCTGAGCCATCTCGGAGGGCCCCGACAATCAGCCGCCAGGCGGAGGAGCGCCTGGACGAGTACAACAGGCGGCTGGATGAGCTCGCCAGAAAAATCAACCATCAACCGGAGGAAGAATTTGACACCCGTCCTCCTTACACCCGCCGGATATTGGAGGAACCTATCCCCTCCAGATTCCGCTTCTGCCAATAGACCCGTACGATGGTACGACAGATCCTCTCGACCATCTCGAGAGTTATAAAGCAATGATGCAAGTCCAGGGCGCTTCGGATGCCCTTCTCTAAAAGCCTTTCCCGCCACTCTACGGAAGGCCGCTCGCGCGTGGCACTCGCGCCTGCCCCCTCACAGCATCGACTCCTTCTGAGAGCTGGAGAAGGCCTTTCTGGCACATTTCGATGCTTGCCGATGGATTCCAAGGATAGCGGACAGCTCTTCTCCGTGCGCCAGAAGGATGGGGAGTCGCTATGGGACTTTGTGTCCCAGTTCAAGGCTGCCGCCCTCGAAGTTTATCATCTCGATGGCACGGTAGCGACGTTGGCGTAAAGCGGGGACTCCTCCCATCCCGCTTCACCTTTTCCTTGGATAAAAAGCTCCCGAGTTCTTACTGACCTCCTCCTCTGGGCTCAAAAGTACATCTGTGCGGATGAGGCTGACTTCACCTGCCGAGAATCTTTAAGGAGCTCCAGCCACAAGCCCGCTCGCCCTGAGCCGAGTGGACCTCCTCGACACCAGCGGTCGGACCCGCCTCGTCGATCCGACAATAGGCGTCGAAGCCTCGTCCCCGACGAGAGCAAGCTCACACCTCTTCTCGCCCCTCGATCCCACATCCTGATGGAGATCGAGGGCGAGCCTTACCTCCAGCGCCCTCCTCCCATGAAGAAAGGTCCTCCCCGCGACAAAAGCCGTTACTGCTAATTCCACCGGGATTATGGCCATGACACTGATAGCTACTTCAGCTTGAACGGACCATCGAGGAGCTCATTCAGCGGGGCTACCTCGGAAAGTATGTTTAGAAGGTGCCGCAGCCGCTGCCGGCCCTCATAGGACCTCCACCTGTTCAGGCCACGGTCGATAACCCCCCCACTGAGCGGACAGTCGAATGGTGTCTTGGGGAGCGGCCTCCGCTTCTATGCGGTCAAGAGGGAGGAGGCGACGAATAATGTAATTCCTGAGGGGGGATCTACTGTTGTGAAAAATGTAAACAATGAAGGCGTCGTCATCTCTATGACGATCGCCAAGCACCCTGTAAAAAGGATATTAGTTGATAGTGGCAGCTCAGCTGACATCCTTACTTACAACGCTTTTGTTCGAATGGGATTATCTTTAGACTCCCTTCAGCCTGTGGCGGTCCCGTTGGTCGGGTTCACCGGGGACTCAGTGAGGGTTGAAGGCGAGATACCTTTGCCTGTGACAGCCAAACGCCCCATGCCAAAGCACAGTGATCATGAAATTCATGGTCGTAAGGGTCCCCTTGGCTTACAATGCCATTCTCGAGCATCCAGGTCTCAACCTTTTGACGCAGTTATCTTCACCCGGCGTTTAATGGTGCAGTTCCCCACTAGTGAAGGAGTCGAGGAGATGCGCGGTGAGACCAGCCCGGTCCTGCCCTGTTATCACGCGGCATCAAGTCCTTTGGAGGCTGAATCAACTTTAGAAGCACCCGATCCTAGAGATTCCAACAAGGGAGGAGAACCAGCCGAGCACCTCTTAACTTTCCCTCTAGGAGACGACCCGGCGAAGACTGTCCGGGTCGGCGGACTCCTTCCCCCAGAGGATCGGGAGCACCTCTTGGCTTTTCTGCGGGCTAATTCGGACGTTTTCGCTTGGTCAACGTCTGATATGCCCGGCATCCCTCGGAGGTGATCACCCACAAACTCAACATTGACCCACGGCACCGTTCGATCCGCCAAAGGAAGAGAAGCTTCACTCCTGATCGACAAAAGATTATCGATGAGGAAGTCAACAAGCTGCTCAGCGCCGGTCACATCCGAAGGCACACTACCATAGCTGGCTGGCTAATGTGGTCATGGTGCGAAAGGCAAACGGGAGCTGGAGAATCTGTATCAACTTCACCGACCTTAACAAGGCGTGTCCGAAAGACAACTTTCCCCTGCCAAGGATAGATCAGCTGGTGGATTCCACCTCCGGGCATGAGCTCCTCAGCTTTATGGACGCCTTCTCTGGATATAATCAGATAAGGATGGACCCCAGCGACGAAGAGCACACATCCTTTGTGACGAGAAAGGCATTTATTGCTACAAAGTGATGCCTTTCGGCCTCAAGAATGCGGGGGCAACTTACCAAAGGTTGATGAACAGAGTGTTTCAAGATCAGCTAGGCTGGAATATGGAGGTCTATGTAGATGACATGCTGACAAAGAGCACTCGCACCTCCGATCACATTTCGACTTAGAGGAAATATTCAACAACCTCCGTCGTTTCCAAGTCAAGCTGAACCCCAAGAAGTGTGCTTTCGGGGTCACGGCAGGCAAGTTCCTGGGTTTTATGGTGACCTAGCGGGGGATCGAGGCAAACCCGAAGAAGATCAGCGCCATACTCGACATGAGGCCGCCGTCCAGCAAAAAGGAAGTGCAGCGGCTGACGGGGAGAGTAGCGGCTCTGAGTCGTTTCCTCTCCAAATTGGCCGAGAGATGCTTGCCCTTCTTCAAGGCCCTGCGGAAGATGAACAGCTTCGAATGGACAGACGACTGCTAGAGAGCCTTCGACGGGTTGAAGGCGTTCCTGTCCTCTCCACCGCTCCTATCCAAGCCAAGAGACGGGGAAAGTCTCTTCCTCTACTTAGCTACTTCTTCAAAAGCTGTTAGCTCAGTCCTGGTGTGTCTGACGCCGACGAAACCCAGAGTCCCATCTATTATGTGAGCAAGGTCCTCCATGACGCAGAAGTTAGGTACTCCAAGTCAGAAAAAGTTATTTTTGCCCTGATAATTTTCGCCCGGCGCCTCCGCCCATACTTTCAAGCCCATTATATCGTGGTGCTCACGGACCAACCCCTTCGAGCCATCCTGGCTCGTCCGGATACCTCGGGCCGACTTTCAAGTGGGCCATCAAGCTAGGAGAGTTCGACCTCTCCGTCCAGCATGACCGGCTCTGAAGTCCCAAGTTTTAGCTGACTTCTTAGTTGAATGCACTTGGGCGGAGGAGGTGACTGAGGAGGTTACCAAGGAACAGCGTGAGCCTGAACCAAACGGCGATGGAGAAACTTGGATCCTTCATGTGGATGGCGAATCAAACTCTCAGGGAAGCGGCGCCGGCCTCATCCTTGCCGGGCTAGGAGGAGAGAGGATGGAGTGCGCCCTGCGGTTCCTATTCGAAGCCACCAACAATCAAGCTGAGTATGAGGCCCTGCTGGCTAGATTAAGGCTAGCCCAGGAGTTTGGGATAAGGCGTCTCAGAGCTTTCACGGACTCACAACTCGTATCCAGACAAATCAACGGAGAATATGAGGTGCGTGACCCTGTTATGACTCAGTACTTGAGCAAGGTTCAGCTCCTGACCTCCCCGTTACCTTACTTCAATATCAGTTACATTCCTCAGAGTGAAAATGCTAAGGCCGACATCCTTTCTCGTCTAGCTACCTCTGCCGACGGCATGGCAAGGGATGCTTACATTGAATATTTAGAAAGGCCCAGCATAGAGGGTAGCGAGAAATCCTCCTGCTCACCCAAGAGCCCACATGGATGGATGCCTACGTCCGCTATCTCACTGATGGCACTCTCCCTGACGACCGCAACGAAGCCAGACTGCTCAAGTGGAGGGCCTCCAAATTCATCCTCCTCGACGGACGTCTATACAGAAGGTCGTTCTCCTACCCCCTGCACAAGTGTGTAGGACCCGCCGATGCTGACTACATCCTCAGAGAAATCCACGAGGGCGTATGTAAAAATCATCTAGGGGGCAGATCCTTAGCCCAAAAGGCTCTCCGTCAGGGATACTTCTGGCTCACTATGAGGGAGGACACGGCTAAATTAGTTAAGAAATGCGATGGTTGCCAACGTCACGCACACATCCAACATCAACCATCTACCCCGCTGAATCTGCTCTCAGCCCCATGGCCTTTCGCTCAATGGGGAATGGACATCCTTGGGCCATTCCCCCCAGCTTCAGGGCAACGGAGATTCTTACTAGTCGCCATCGACTGCTTCACAAAATGGATCAAGGTCGAGGCATTGGCCAAGATCACTGAAAGAAAAGTCAAAGCCTTCTTCTAGAAGTCGATCATATACCATTTTGGCCTACCTCACACCCTCGTCACCGACAACGGCTGCCAATTTAATAATGAAGCATTCAAAGCTTTCTATGATGAGCTGGCATTCATCACCGATTCACCTCTGTCAGTCACCCCCAGACCAACGGAGAGGCCGAGGTTATGAACCGCACTATCCTCAGAGGACTCAGGACCCGGCTAGACGGGTCCAAAGGTCGGTGAGTGGAGGAGCTCTCCAGTGTGATATGGGCCTACCACACGACCCCCAGGGCCCTGATGGGCGAGACTCCCTTCAGTCTTGCCTTCGGATCCGAGGCCGTCATTCCCATTGAGATCGGACTGCCTAGTCCGCATGTGGAGTCCTTCAACGAGGAAAACAACTCTGCGCTGATCCGGGCTAATTTGGACTTCATCGATGAGGCGCACGATCGGGCGAGCTGCGCATGGCGACCTTTTGTCAGTGAGCGACCAAGTACTAAATGCTCGAGTTCATATCAAAGTTTTTCACCATGGAGACTTGGTTCTGAGGAAAGATGAGGTTTCCAAGACTACAGAGGGAGGCAAGCTATCCCCCAACTGGGAGGGTCCTTATCGTGTCACCGAGACACTCCACCGGGGGGCATACAGACTAGAAGAACTCAACGGACAACCCATTCCGCGTACTTGGAATGCGGATAACCTCACCAATATTATCAATGATGTATCCTCCTGGGGCATAAGCAATAAAGGAGGTCCCTTCTGACGCAACAGCCTACTCTCTTTGCATCTAAGGACCAAGTCTCTCAAAAGGAGCTCACCGGCATCGCGGCTAATGGGACACCACTTGGCCCTAGCACGGCGGTGCCCCCGAGTCGGTTAAGACTCTAACAGCTCCGTACCCGATCGAGTCGCCCCTCAGGCGGCACACAAACCCCTGAGGTAGTTCAAAAAGAGCTCACCGGCATCGCGGCTAACGGGACACCACTCGGCCCTGGCACGGCGGTGCCCCCAAGACGGTTAAGACCCTAACAGCTTCGTACCTGGTCAATCGCCCCTCAGGCAGCACACGAACCCCTAAGGCAATTCAAAAGGAGCTCACCGGCATCGCGGCTAACAAGACACCACTCGGCCCGGCACGGCGGTGCCCCCGAGTCGTTAAGACCCTAACAGCTCCATACCCAGTCGAGTCGCCCCTCAGACGGCACACGAACCCTTGAGGCGATTCAAAAGGAGCTCAACGGCATCGTGGCTAATGGGACACCACTCGGCCCCAGCACGGCGGTGCCCCCGAGTCGGTTAAGACCCTAACAGCTCCGTACCCTATGAGTCGCCCTCAGGCGGCACACAAACCCCTGAGGCAGTTCAAAAGGAGCTCACCAGTATCGCGGCTAACGGGACACCACTCGGCCCCGGCACGGCGGTGCCCCCGAGTCGGTTAAGACCCTAACAGCTCCGTATCCGGTCGAGTCGCCCCTCAAGCGGCACACAAACCCCTGAGGTTCAAAAGGAGCTCACCGGCATCGCGGCTAATGGGACACCACTCGGCCCCAGCACGGTGGTGCCCCCAAGTCGGTTAAGATCCTAACAGCTCCATACCCGGTCAAGTCATCCCTCAGGCGGCACACAAACCCTGAGGTGGTTCAAAAGGAGCTCACCGGCATCGTGGCTAACGGGACACACTTGGCCCCGCACGACGGTGCCCCCAAGTCGGTTAAGACCCTAACAGCTCCGTACCAGGTTGAGTCGCCCCTCAGGTGGCACACGAACCCCTAAGGCAGTTCAAAAGGAGCTCACCGGCATCGCAGCTAATGGGACACCACTCGACCCCGACATGGCGGTGCCCCCGAGTCGGTTAAGACCCTAACAGCTCTGTTCCCGGTCGAGTCGCCCCTCAGGCGGCACACAAACCTCTGAGGTGGTTCAAAAGGATCTCACCAGCATCGCAGCTAATTGGACACCACTCGGCCCCGGCACGGCGATGCCCCCAAGTCGGTTAAGACCCTAACAGCTCCATACCCGATCGAGTTGCTCCTCAGGCAGCACACAAACCCCTAAAGCGGTTCAAAAGGAGCTCACCAGGATCGCGGCTAACGGGACACCACTCGGTCCCGGCACGACATTGCCCCCAAGTCGGTTAAGACCCTAACAGCTCCGTACCCGGTCAAGTCGCCCCTCAAGCGGAACACAAACCCCTGAGGCGATTCAAAAGGAGCTCACCAGCATCGTGGCTAACGGGATACCACTCGGCCCCGGCATGGCGGTGCCTCCGATTCGGTTAAGACCCTAACAGCTCCGTACCCAATCGAGTTGCCCCTCAGGCGGCACACAAACCTCTGAGGCAGTTCAAAAGGAGCTCATCGGCATCGCGGCTAATGGGACACCACTCAGCTCCGGCACAATGGTGCCCCGAGTCGGTTAAGACCCTAACAGCTCCGTACCCGATCGAGTTGCCCCTCAGGCGACACACAAACCCCTGAGGTGGTTCAAAAGAAGCTCACCAGCATCACGGCTAACGGGACACCACTCGGCCCCAGAACGATGGTGCCCCCGAGTCGGTTAAGACCCTAATAGCTCCATACTTAGTCGAGTCACCCCTCAGGTGGCACACGAACCCCTGAGGCGGTTCAAAAGGAGCTCACCGGCATCGCGGCTAACGGGACACCACTCGGTCCTGGCACGATGGTGCCCCGAGTCGGTTAAGATCCTAACAGCTCCGTACCCAGTTGAGTCTCCCCTCAGACGGCACACAAACCCCTAAGGCGGTTCAAAAGGAGCTCATCAGCATCGCGGCTAATGGGACACCACTTGGCCCCGGCATGGCGGTGCCCCCGAGTCGGTTAAGACCATAACAGCTCCGTACACGGTCGAGTCACCCCTCAGGCAGCACACAAACCTTTGAGGCAGTTCAAAAGGAGCTCACCGGCATCGCGGCTAACGGGACACCAGTCGGCCCCAGCACGACGGTGCTCCTGAGTCGGTTAAGACCCTAACAGCTCCACCCGGTCGAATCGCTGCTCAAGTGGTACACGAACCCCTGAGGCAGTTCAAAAAGATCGCCGGCACCGCAGCTAATAGAGTACCACTTGGTCCTGGCATGATGATACCTCCAAGTCGGTTAAGTCCCTAACGACTGTGTATCCGGCGGATCACCCCTCACATTGAATCCAAACCATGGAGATAGCTCCAGAAGGCTCTGTGTGGCTCCCACAGACTCCGTGTCAGCCGGCACACCCATGGCCTTTCCTGGTCATCCCTGATCGGCCCAGGCATCTTCATCACTGACCGAGTCGATGTAGCCCCCCCCCGGCCAACCCCACTTGGCCTCGGCATCCCCATGAATTTTTTTGCACCTAGAACACCTCAGCAAAATGAGTTGTAGAGAGGAAAAATAGGACTTTAGAAGACATGGCCCGTACCATGCTATGTGAAAGCAAACTCCCTAAATACTTTTGGGCGAAAGCTATTAACACAGCATGCTATATCCTAAATAGAGCCCTAATTAGACCTAACCTTAAGAAAACACCCTATGAACTATGGCATGATAGAAAACCCAACTTAAGCTACTTTCATGCATTTGATTGTAGATGCTTCATCCATAACAATGGTAAAGATAATCTTGGAAAGTTTGACGCTAAATCTGATGAAGGCATTTTCTTAGGATATTCAACCTCTAGTAAAGCTTATAGAGTATTCAATAAAAAGAGTCTAGTTGTAGAAGAACCGATTCATGTAGTCTTTGATGAATCTTTAGCATCAAGTTCGGGAAAGATTGATGATGAGGAAGATACAAGTTTACTTGAAAGAGGTATTGAAAAATTGGATGTATCTTCAGATCATGATCAAGAAACTAAAGAAGAGGATTTACCTTTGGCTGATGTTATTGATACTGCTCATAATGATATAGATCTGTCTAGAGATTGGAGATATGCTCATGATCATCCAAAGGATTTGATCATAGGTGATCCATCTCAAGGAGTAAGAACTAGATCATCCATAGAAATATTAATAATCATCTTGCGTTTGTATCTCAAATAGAACCTAAAACCATAGAAGAAGCTGAAAAAGATAGCAATTGGATGTTAGCTATGCAAGAAGAGTTAAACCAATTCACTAGGAATAAGATATGGACCCTGGTAGACAGACCTAAAAACCACCCTATAATAGGAACTAAATGGTTTTTAGAAATAAATTAGACGAAAATGGCATAGTCATTAGGAATAAAGCTAGACTAGTTGCAAAGGATATAATCAGGAAGAAGGAATAGACTTTGATGAAACTTTTGCTCCTGTAGCTAGATTAGAAGCCATTAGACTATTGCTTGCATTTGCATGTCATATGAATTTTAACTTATTTCAAATAGATGTTAAAAGTGCATTTTTAAATGGTTTTATAAATGAGGAAGTTTATGTTAAACAACCTCCTGGCTTTGAAGATCATGAATTTTCAAACCATGTTTTTAAATTACACAAAGCACTTTATGGTTTAAAACAAGCACCTAGAGCTTGGTATGATAGATTAAGTAAATTTTTGATTGAAAATGAATTTACAAGAGGAAATGTTGATAAAACCTTATTTTTAAAAAGAAAAGAATTGGATTTATGGGTTGTACAATTTATGTTGATGATATTATCTTTGGTGCTACTAACAATCGTCTTTGCCAAGAATTCGCCAAGTTAATGCAGGGAGAATTCGAGATGAGCATAATGGGAGAACTTAACTTCTTCCTTGGACTTCAAATTACACAAGAGAAAGATGGAATTTTCATTAACCAAGCAAAGTACATGAAGGAAATACTTAAGAAGTTTGATATGGAATCTGCTAAACCTCTTGACACGCCGATGAGCCCTTCATGCAAGCTGGACAAAGATGAAGATGGTAAGAAAATAGATCAAAAATATTACGAGGTATGATTGGATCTCTACTTTACTTAACTGCAAGTAGACCTGATATCATGTTTGCTGTTTGTTTATGTGCAAGATATCAATCTGAACCTAAAGAATCACATTTATTGCTGTTAAAAGAATCTTTAGATATCTAAATGGAACTAAAAATGTAGGAATATGGTATTCTAGAGACTCAACACTTAATTTGATTGCTTATTCTGACTCTGATTATGCTAGATGCAAATTAGATAGAAAAAGTACAAGTGGTGCATGCCAATTTTTTGGAGGTAACTTAATCTCTTGTTTAGCAAGAAGCAAAATTCGGTTGCACTATCCACTGCTGAGGCAGAGTATGTTGCGGCTGGAAGCTGCTGTGCTCAAATCCTTTGGATTAAGCGACAACTTGAAGATTATGACATTACACTTGATAAAATTCCTATTAGATGTGACAATACTAGTGCAATCAATCTAACTAAGAATCCAATTCAACATTCAAGAACTAAACACATAGAAATTAGACATCACTTTATTAGAGAACATGTAGCTAATAATGATATTTATCTTGATTATGTGAATACTAATGATCAATTGGCTGATATTTTTACCAAACCTTTGAGTGAGGAGATTTTGTTATCTTAGAGGAGAATTAGGAATTTGTGATCCTTTTGATTGATTTCCTAAAATTCTCAAGGTCAACTATCTAAGTTTCGTAGAATTCTTGAAAATCGTCTACACCTTATAAGGAAACTTATCTAGAAATTTGATTCATTGATTCCCCAATTATTAAGAAAAATTTATCTAGATTTTGATGATGAATTTAATTAGTTTCAGATCCTTGAAACTCTTTTTCTTTCACTGAAACTATTGTGGAGTCGACACCTTCAATTTTAGAGTCGACACCTTTTTCTTTAGAGTTTTCTGTCTGCTCATTAGAGCCGACTCCGGCTAGAGCCGACTCTAATTCGAGCACTGACTGATTTTTTGTTCGGAGCCGACACCTCACTTTGCGGGAGTCGATTCTAAGTGAAAAATTGTCACTTTATTAGGGCAGAGTCGACACTTCAAACGACCCTAGCTTTTTCAATCCACTTCAAATCCCTTTCCAAAACTTTCCAAACTTCTCCAAACTCTTCAAAATCCTTGATTCCAACTTCCATTGATCTCCAAAGGCTCCCAAAAGGCGAGGATCCGTGTTTGGCGTGGCCGTTCCCATCGGGAGACGATCCATTCGAAGAACCGAGAGGGAATCTTCTTCCAGTTCTTCGTCTTCCTCTTCTTCCACTCCGGAAGCTTCTCCATCATCCTCTCGCGTTGACTTGTTGGCTGGAAAAGTTATCACTATAGAAAGAAAGGTATATTTTAACCTATTTGAATCGGAAGGTTTTTCAATAGGGAGACAAATTAAAGAGATGGGTTGGGAAAAGATTTTCTCACTAGATGTTCCGACTTACCTTGCCCTTGTGAAGGAATTCTACAGTGATTTATGTAGAGGGGAAGGAGGTCTTGTGAGTTTTGTCCATGGAACCAAAGTGGTAATCACTGCAGAGTCGCTAGGAAATCTTTTGGAGATGCCCACCGTTGGTTTGACAGCTAGTCAGCATGATGACAGAGGTGGTGCCCTGTCTAGGATGCTTGGGAGAGAAGTTTCTAATTTTGAGGAGGTAATGGCAAATCAACTCAATCTGGAACTTCGATTACTTCATAATATGTGTGGGAGAATCCTATTTCCTAAGATTGGAAGATTTGAGTATGTCTCGGAGCGAGATGTTCTTTTGATGGATTGTACATCACTGGTCAACCAGTAAATTTGGCCGGAATGATGATTGGTTATATGGCAGAGGCAGCTACAAAGAAAAGATCTACACTGCCATATGGTATGGTTCTTACACTTGTATTCAGAAGCCATGGTGTAAAGATAATGGAGAATGAACTGCAAAGGAATCTCAGGTATACTAACTACTACAGTATCTCCACTATTCATAGAATGGGATTCAGAAAAGTAAATGGCCAGTGGCAAAGAAAAGGACAAGATGCCAGAATTGAAGAGGCCATAGATGAGGATATCCCTAGACCGTCTACTGCTGGACCATCAGTTGCAGGACCATCTGGTGCTGGACCAAGCACTTCTTCACCCCCTCAGGTGGCATCAGATTTGTTGACTGAGTCATCAGGTTTTTCAGAGAGGCAGCTTAATCAGCTCAGAGCCTTATTGACTGAGCATGATTCTGAGATGAGGAATGAAATGAGATTGCTCTCTACTAAACTTGACATGAGTGCATCTACTTTGGATAAATCTGTGGATACCCTATCATCTGAGCTTCACAAGATCTTTGAAAGGCTGGAAGGGATCGCAGATGGATCTAGAGCTTATCTTGATGCTACTGGACAATTAAGAAGAGATATAGATTTTGCTGTTACACAGATTGAGGATCGTCTTGAAGGCTTCAAGAAATTACAGAAAGATGAAATTATGGAGTTAATAGGTCATCTGAAGAGAATTGTTTACAAACATACTTGATTGACCTTCTACTTTCTATTTTAATATCTATCCAAGCCAATTCAAGTCATATCCCAATCAGCTTTTATGTTCATATCCAATCAAACTTAGCTTCTATATTGTTGATAGCTTGTACTTAGGATGTTTACTCTTTTATATCTTGGTAATTGATGTAATGAAATGTTTTAATGTAATGAAAAAATGTTTGAATGTTTGATACAAAGATGGTTGCAATGAATGAAAGTTTTAGAATATTTACTCTTTTCTTCAATTTGTCTGAATCTGAATATCACCTTAAAATTCTTTATACAATTGTTTTTCACCTTTTGTTGATAACAAAAAAGGGGGAGAAAAGAAAGACTGTATATGCATAAGAAAAAAAAATGATATCATGCATAAGAAAGAGGGAATTAGGAGTTATTTTATGCAGGGGAGCATACAGTTTATGTTTCAATTTTGAATTATTTTAAACCTATGGCTTATTCCTTAAATTGAACAAATTTAAAGTCTTGATAAGGTTTACAATGTTTATGAATTCTAATGCATATACTCAAAGTTTTTGTCATCATCAAAAAGGGGAAGATTGTTGACCCAATTATTAATTTTGATGATAAACAAAACTATTTGAGTATAACTCATAAAATTACTAATGATTTTGATTAAATATTTCAATTTATAACTTGTTTAAATGATCAAAATCTCGAGAGAAATCAAGTTCGGAGCTCAATTCTAATGTCAAGGTAAGATTGCAGACATTAGAGTCGACACCTAGAATCACAGAGTCGACTCCGAAAAATGGCACGGCCTAGAGTCGACACCTGGAACCTGTAGAGTCGACTCCAACAGAAAAACAGAAAGATGGTTTTTTGGATCTCAAATTAGAGTCGACTCCAGAAAAATTAGAGTCGACTCCAGAAGCAAAATGTGTCGACTCCAGAAAAGGTAGAGCAAACTCCAAATCGGCTGTTTGGGGATTTCAAGTTAGAGTCGACCCCAGAAAAGTCAGAGTCAACTCCAGATTGTCAGAAACGACTCTCAGATGTGTTAGAACATCTCTAAACCTACTTTTTACTTTAAATCTCAACGGCTATTACCTTATTTGTTCCTAACCTTTCTTCCATTTTTATTCTAATGGATAGTTTTTATCTATTCTTAGTATTGGAAGAATCTATAAAAGGATGATGGATATGACCGTTTAAAGAGAAGAAAAAGAGAGAAAAACAAGAAAAATCCGAGAGAAAATTAGAGAGAAAAATCAAAGGAAAGATCGATTGATTTCTTGAAAGAAAAGAGAGAAATCCCTAGTCTTCACACTTTCATTTTGAGGAGATTTCCAAGTTTGAAGAAGCAAACGAGCAAGCCCTAGTTCCTGTTTTTCAACAGTTCTTCTGAGCTTCAAGAGAATACTCAAGGAAGATCCATTCAAAAGCAAGGAAGAGGAGAAGAATCAAGCCATTTAAATCTGCAAATCAGGCTTTTATTTCTATCTCTTTGTTTGATTAGTAAATTTGTCTTATTTGCTCATTTAAGGAGCAATTACTGTATCAAACATTCTTATACTTCTTGTGAACTGAGTCAATCAGGTGATTGAATCAGTTGAGGCAGTTTGCCTTGTGCAAGCAGTTGCTTGTGTGTAAGGTTTTGTACTGGTGAACCTTGGAAACCAGCTGGGTTCGTTGTGCACCCGGAAAAACAACAAGTTTGAGTTGTGATCTTGTAAAACAACTCTGCTGTAATCAAGGTTGATTATAGTGTGGACCCAAGTGGTACTTGGGAGTGGACGTAGGTGTAGGTACACCGAACCACTATAAAATTTCTGTGTTTGCCGTGCTTGTCTCTTTGTCTTTTCCTCTTCATCTTCTCCTTGCATACTCTATCTTAACTATTGCATATATGTGATTTATTTTAAGGTTGGGGGTTTTACTTCAAAAGTGTTTCAATTTTCAAAAGACCCAATTCACCCCCCTCTTGGGTTGCTATCTGGGACAACAATAGCCACCAAGTAGCGAGGATCAATCGCCTTTAGCAAGGTCGGATCGCTCCACTAACCCAAACCATTCTTATTTCTCGTAAGCCGAGGTATCCATACCTCGCGATACAAGCCATTCTTATTTCTCGGTAAGCCGAGGTATCCATATCTCGGCGATACGAGCCATTCTTATTTCTCAGTAAGCCAAGGTATCCATACATCGGCGATACAAGCCATTCTTATTTCTCGGTAAGCTGAGGTATCCATACCTCGGCGATACGAGCCATGATTATTTCTCGGTAGCCCGAGGTATCCATACCTCGCATCACGAGCCATGATATCTCGGTAACTCGAGCCGCCTTTATGCCTCGAAAAACCAAATTGTCCTCTGCCTCGGCCAGACTGAAGCACTCAAAATGCCTCTATAGAATCTGGCACGGGAGAGTCCCTATTCGTTAAAACAGAATAAGATTCCAAACAGAGAATCATACCCAGGAGTGTCCTAGAGCCTACACAATCATGGAATCCCAAGGCATCAGCCATCTCTCCTAGCCGTCGATCCTCTAACTGACAAGATACAGATCCTACTGATCTCG
The DNA here is from genome assembly GCA_900491605.1 of Calamus simplicifolius. NCBI lineage: Eukaryota > Viridiplantae > Streptophyta > Magnoliopsida > Arecales > Arecaceae > Calamus > Calamus simplicifolius. The sequence goes on from UESW01004513.1 coordinate 37,470, forward strand.
TAACAAACTCAATTCGAATCCATTTTAAATCATAACAACTTTTGCCCCACGACGCGCCCAGGAAATCAGGTGATCCTCTATAAATACACAGCACTTCAACCTCTCAAGTATGCATGAATCACCTTACAAAAACTTTTATACATTCACTTGGCTTTACGGAATCGATCACTCCATTAGAGCTCTAATTAAGAGCTTGGAGGAAGATTCTTCTGTAAAAGTCTTCTTCTCACATCTGCTTGCTGTGAATCTTCACTGACTTGGGCGTCGGAGGGTCCCCCGCAGGGGACAACCCCAACGAAATCCTTTGCGAGCGCGGATTGTCTTGCAGGTTCCACCCCGGACGTCGAGATCGGAGTTTGGATCCGGAGCCGGAAATGCACCGAGTCGGAGAACGGATTTCCACGGCAACAAGCACATATTGGGAGTAATGTGTCCATTGGACATAAACTTCAAGCAAGCTCTAATTATAACTGCAATTCTTCCTCTTAAAGGGTGGCCCTTGCTCGCTGATTAGGCCCTTTGCCATCCAAGCTCTAAAAAATTTTTACGGTGATAGATCTCGACAAGATTCTGTTTTTATCCTTGCATATTGAATGTTGGCCTTGGTCGCCCCAAGCTAATGGAAGCTCCCCTCATATCCTGAATGGAGCAGTTTCCTACAAGTGTCATCATCGACTAACATGCAGTACCCAACTCTTAGAGGTGGCACATGACTCCCATGCACCCAACTGAGTGATGCGATTGTAAAAACCTTTTTTCTTTTCTTTTTTTGGGAGCAAGAGCAAGATAGAAGATTACTCTCTCACGTAGCAGGAATCCATTGCATCTGCCTCCAATAAACGCCACAGGTCTACCGAAAAATCACTTTGCCAAAAGAAGGATTGAGAAGACAGGTTAGTTAGATAATCTACTACTTGATTAACCTCTCTAAAGATATATTGACAAAAGAAATTTGCTAAGTTGGAGATCAGCAGCCTGAGTCTCCAAATAAGAGGATGCGGAAATCCAGCAACCTTATTAAGCCATGTCCCCACTGTTGAAGAGTAGCCTTCGAGAATCCATTCATCAAAAGAATGAGCTAGAGTAGCTTGTAAGAGAGGTTGGATACCAAGCTGCAACCAACTCAACAGATTGAGCAGAATTAATATAAAGGAACATAGAGAGTAGCAGCAAATAAAGGCTTTTCATAGTGATCTCTGTTGAGAAGTTGTGGTGTATGCTACTATGATTAAAGACCGAGTCTAGAGTTACACTCTATGTCCTTAAAATAATTTCATTCTGCATAGTGCTTATGGATTTGTGACGATTGTCTCCCAGATATAATGGTCTTCTTCTGATGAAAGCAGTACTACAATTCGCCAGAACAATGAACTTTGATGATCTGAAATGAGAATGACATGCTCTATTTATAATCTTAAGGCGTCTATTGGATGCATTCCTACGAATTTAATTTTTATCATCTAATTTGATCGGATGTGATCAAAAGACATGAATGGAGAATCTTATCAGCCTTTGATACGTTGATTCTCAATCGTGATATGATGATCACTCGATCCTATAAGCCGATCCACGACCCAATACATTGATTCACCATCATAATCTAATGATCATGTGATCTGATAAGTCGTTGCATTGCTTTGATACGTAGTTTCATGATTGAGATGGTCGTCTTATCACCAACGGTCCACGGATGGTCAACTGGTGCGGGCACCAGGATCAAGCAGAGGATTCTTAACCCTCTTTGGATATCTGATTAGTTATGATTCAAGTCTTAAGTTGGAAAATAAAGTTTAGTTTATTTTGAGTCCCGTCCAATTCATTTTATTCTAAATTGAGTCCTATCCAGTTCGGTTTATTTTAACGTAAGTCCTGTAGTAAGTTCATCATCTTACAAGAGGAGACATCAGTATTGGAGCAGAAGACAAGGCCATCACAGTCAGACAGAGCAGCTGCTAAATTCAAGTTGGTGCCACACCTACTTCAAGCAGCCCACATGCCACCTAGCAGAGCAAGCACCTTTCCGATCTGGATGATCATTTTCTCATCTGGCCGATGCCGATTTTATGCCAAATTAAGCTACCACTGATTGCATCTAGAAGATCACCTTCCTCATCTGGACGCTGCAGATTTCATGCTAAATTAAGCTGCCGCTGATTGCATCTCAATCATATCTAGAAGATCACCTACCTCATCTGGACGCCACATATTTCATATCGAATCAGCTGCCGCTGATTGCATCTAGAAGATCACTTTCCTCATCTGGATGCTGCAGATTTTATGCCAAATTTGATTAGGGCACCTTTTTTTCTTTTCTCTCTTTCCATATCTGTATTTTCTTGGGCCCTAAGTCTTTTGCTCTATAAAAGAGACCCTCTTGCATGAATAATGTATCTTTTATTATTAATCAATCAATCCAAGTTTGAGTTATTGTGATTTTTTAATTGGTTCTCTGGTGCTCTTGTTTCCCTCCTCCTACGCGTGCGTGCCAACATCCTAAGTCTCCAGGAGAAACCTTGGCCGCCACCTTTGTCTTCCAATAGTGGATGCCAAAGAGCCCTTGGCTGGCCTCCCCTTTTCTCTACTCCTTCCTTGTCTCTTTGCCTCTATTCTAAATTTTCTCTATTATTCTTTAACCCTTGTATGGTGATCTTGCAGATCCCTCAGTAGCCACGAATCCAAGATTCAAGGTGATCGTCATCCAGGTCAGCGGATACTTGGCCGCAGATCCGTAGGCTCAAGGCTTGGTCATCTAGGGCGCATCCACCAGGCAGAGCAACCCTTCAATACTTTGATCTTCCCCCTCTTGCCAGGTACACCCCTCTAATCTACTAGTAACTTTATTGTAGGAGAGTAAGCCCTACCGGGGCTTCTTAGCCTCGGTGGTCTTCTTTCTTATTTTTTAGGAACTATTTGCGTGCGGATTTACTGTTTTTTTTGAATCCCTCTTAGGCTATTACTTTGGAAGAATAATCAACTTTAATTATTAATCATTAAAAAAAAATTACTTGCATGTGAATCGGTCCTACATCAGTTTGGTATCATAGCATAGTTAGGGCTTAATTTTAATTCATGTTATTATCAGTATATCATCTGTTAATTGAATTGTTTATGCCTACATACATATTAGAAAATTACAAAATTTATTTCTCTAGATTCTTTATAATTTAAAGTATTTTTTTATTATTTTGATAATTTAATTCGATCTGTAAAATTTTTTTTGAAATTTATTGCTATTTATAGATTTCTGGATTAGGGTTTGTGTTTTACATATCATTCATCTGCATTAAATTACTCTTAAGGGCTTTCATTGATGTCAGATAAGGGAGGGATTGAGACCCCTTCCTTGGCCCAAAACAACCACCCGTGCATTCCGATCCCAAGCCTCTAATCTAAAACTGAGTAGCAACTTAATTGATATTTTCCCTAGAGGGCTAGGGACACCAACAATTGGTTTAGTGTACTGGAGGAGACTAGTACAAATCAATCTAGCGTGTGCTCTGAAATTGGTGTCCATAAGGGATGTCAAATGTCAAACGACTTAAGCGGAGTGTTGGGGTTATTCTAATTAGGCACCTGCAATTTGCGGGATGAGCCTACCCCCTTCCACCTGTCCCAACTGGCCAATTAAAGAGTTGCTGTTAAATTGACTTGCATTAAGCCAAATCCTTTACTCTGGATGACTAGGTCTAGCATACCGTAGTCCGAGTTAGTCTGAGTCTTGTATGCTTGATTGTGCTTGCATGTGCACTAGATCAGGAGAATCTTTTCATCCGTCACCAACTCCATTACAGGCTGAACCCATGGCTAATCAAAGCATTGATGATCACTTAAGGATCATCACTGAACAACTAGCCCGAATGAACCAAGACATCAAGCAATTTGAGGCTAGATTAGGGTCTAAGTTCGATCAAGTCGAAACTAGATTGGGCATCCTAGAAGAAGCCCGTGAGCCCCACACTGAGTCTGATCATGAGACCCCACCTCATCCTAGGAAAGCCCAACAGCCAGACCTCTACATAAGGCCAAACCCTAGGAGACCACTTCGACCTGATCCAATCCTAGATGTCCTCCCTAGGAGACCCAATCATGAGGCAGTAGACCAAGAAGAAAGAGCCCTTAGAAGTGTCAGACTTGAAGCACCTACTTTCGATGGCTCTATGGACCCTAAGGACTACCTAGATTGGGAGGAAGGGATGGACCAGTACTTTGATTGGTACGACATGTCTGAATAGCGTAAGTTTAAGTTTGCCAAGCTCAAGTTAGTAAGATAGGCTAGGTTATACTGGGCCACTTTAGAGCGAAGGCAATTATTAGAGGGAAGAGACCCCATAGTCACCTGGCATGCCATGAAGGCTAGACTTAGGTCCAATTATGTCCCCACATCGTATGAACAGAGCCTATTGGACCAGTGGCAGGGATTAATTTAGGGTAGTAAAATTGTGAATGAATACATTGCTACATTCCAAGAGTATACCATGAGGTATAATATCGTTCAGTCTGAGGAAGTCACCCTATCCAAGTTTAGGTATGGCCTGAGAGCAGATATTCAAAGAGAACTCTACCTAAGAAGGGTACACGATTTAGAAGAAGCTACCAAGTTGCTAGGGATTATGAACGTTTTCAGAAAGGGCCCCTATCCAAGTTTAGGTATGGCCTAAGAGCAGATATTCAAAGAGAACTCTACCTAAGAAGGGTACACGATTTAGAAGAAGCTTACTAAGTTGCTAGGGATTATGAACGTTTTCAGAAAGGGTCACCCTATCGTAGATAAGAGGCTACCAAGAGCCCTAGCCCATATCTAGGATCTAGCCAGGCCTATCCTAGTCATCCCAGACCTACCCAGTACTCAGACCCCCGCCAGACTTTTCCGAGTTGACCCAACACTAGCCGACCCAATACAAGTCGAACTGAGTTGAGTCGACCCTAGAATAGTACCCCTATACCCCATAGAGAGGATAAGGGCAAATCTGTAGAGGTCCAAAGAAATTCCAACCCCCAGATCAAATGCTTTAGATGCAACAAACCGGGACATATGATCAGCCAGTGCCTAGTCAGATTCCTTCATATAGATGAGTTACCTGAGATGAATCCAAGTCCCTAGTTGAGCCTGAGGGAGAGGTCTATGAGGCTGATACCCCCATCAAATGCTTTAGATGCAACAAATCAGAACATATGATCAGCCAGTGCCCAGTCAGATTCCTTCATATAGATGAGTTACCTGAGACCGAATCTGAGTCCTTAGTTGAGCCTGAGGAAGAGGTCTATGAGGCTGATACCCATCTGATAGATGAGTACGATGGAGAGAAGGAAACATTTGAGTCTGAAGACCTACTAGGAGTGGTTAGATGTATCTTGACCCAGACTCAAACTAAGGACCAGAAAGATTGGCAGGACTAACATCCTACAGACTTTTGTTAAGATAGGGGATAAGGTGCTCAAGATCATAGTGGATAGCAGGAGTTGTGTCAATGCCGTCTCTGCCAATACAGTTAAGTCATTAGGATTGACCACAGTTCCCCATCCTAGTCCCTATAAGGTCTCGTGGGTAGATTTCACCTCTATCCCAATCAAGTCCAGATGCCAAATACTAATCAAATTGCAAAATTATAAGGAAAAGGTCTAGTGCGATGTAATTCCTATGGGTGTTAGTAGTATTATATTAGGTCCACCTTGGCTTTACGATCACGATGCCACCTTGTTTGGTTGATCCAACATCTGCTCTTTTAAATACAATGGGAACAAGTATGTGATATATCCAACTCCACCTAGGGACCCAATCAAGAAATGATCTAGCAACCTTAAGGATAGCAAGCCAAGGGTTAATTTGATTAAAGCTAAGGAATTAGAAAAGGACATCACTAAGGAAAATCCTGTTTGGATTTTGACCACTAAAGAGATCTATGAATCAGTCCAAAAGGAACAACCCCCAGAATTAATTAAGATCCTAGAGGAATTTAAGGATGTCTTCCCTGAAGAATTGCATGATCAGTTACCACCCCTGAGAAACATCCAACATGCCATTGACCTGATCTCAGGATCCACCCTCCCAAACCTTTTCCATTATAGGATGAACCCCACTGAGCATCAAGAACTACAAAAACAAGTGGAAGAATTACTTAGGAGAGGTTCATTAGGGAGAGCTTAAGTCTTGTGCAGTTCCTGCACTAGTAACCCCTAAGAAGGATGGTACCTGGAGAATGTGCATGGACAGTAGGGCCATCAACAAAATCACTATCAAGTATAGGTTCCCTATCCTCAGACTAGATGACATGTTGGACATGATGGCGGGTGCCACTATCTTTTCCAAAATAGACCTTAGAAGTGGCTACCATCAGGCTAGAATTAGACCAGGGGATGAGTGGAAGACTGCATTTAAGACTAGAGATGGTCTGTTTGAGTGGGTCGTGATGCCTTTTGGGCTGTCAAACGCACCTAGCATATTCATGAGAATCATGACCCAGGTCCTGAAAGAGTACACGAAAAAATTCTTAGTAGTCTATTTTGATGATATATTAATTTATAGCAAGACCAAAGAGGACCATCTTAACCATCTCAGATTAATCTGTCAGACCCTTAGAGAGAATAGCCTATATGCAAACATTAAGAAGTGTGATTCATGACGCATAGGGTTATCTTTCTAGGTTTTGTGGTAACCCCAGAAGGTGTTTCAGCGGATCCTGAAAATGTTAGGTCGGTCGTAGAGTGGCCGGTACCCATGAACATCCACGATGTCCGCAGCTTCCATGGCCTAGCAACCTTTTACAGAAATTCATTAGGGGATTTAGCACCATCATCGCACCCATCACTGATTGTATTAGGAAGGGTAATTTTGAGTGGACTAAGTCAGCTAATAAGGCCTTCCTAGAGCTTAAGGATAGGATGACTCATGCACCCATACTTAGACTTCAGACTTTTCTAAGGTGTTTGAGGTTGCGTGCGACGCGTCGGGAGTAGGCATAGGTGGAGTGTTAAGCCAAGAAAATCACCCCATAGCCTTCTTTAGTGAAAAACTAAATGAAGCTAAATGCACTCCGATTTCTGAACTCCCAAAAGAAGCTAAATTCTAGGCACGACAAATGGGTTGAATACATTCAGGCATACACTTTTCCTGAAACACCGTGCCAGTATAGAAAATAAGGTAGCAGATGCCCTAAGCCGTAAGTCTTTGTTGTTGAGTACTGTTAGCACCGAAGTTATAGGGTTCAATCGGATAAAAGATGATTATGAGACCTGTCATGACTTTGGTGAAATTTATAAGATCCTTCAGCTAGGGCCATCCAGTACCAGTGGAGATTACACCATCCAGGATGGTTACCTTTTTAGGGGCAATAGACTTTGTATCCCTAGGACATCACTTAGAGAATTCCTAGTCTGGAAAACATGCTGGGGATTAGTTGGTCATTTTGGAAGAGATAAGACTATTCTAGCGATAGAGGACCAATTTTACTGGCTAGGATTAAAAAGGCTCGTTGCCCTGATAATAGCCCGATGTCGAACTTGTGCCGTGGCAAAACAGCAGAAGCAGAACATCGGTCTATATACTCCTTTGCCAGTGCCTGATCATCCTTGGCAAGACCTCAGTATGGACTTCATTCTAGGATTACCTAAAACCCAGAAGAAGAACGACTCCATCTTTGTAGTGGTCGATAGGTTCTCTAAGATGGCTCATTTCATCCCTTGTTCGCAAACCTTTGACGCGTTTAGGGTAGCCCAACTTTTCTTAGACAGCGTGGTCAACCTCCATAGCCTACCTAAGACCATTGTTTCTGATAGGGATGTTAGGTTCACCAGTTACTTTTGGAAAATGCTATGGCATCTGTTAGGGACCAAACTTAATTTTTTCACAGCCTTTCACCCCCAAACGAATGGGCAAACTGAAGTGGTGAACCGTAGTCTAGAAAACCTTCTTAGGTGCCTTGTAGGCGAACACCTAGGGACGTGGGATTTATTACTGCCTCGTGCAGAGTTCACCTACAATAGCTCAGTGAACAGGTCCACGGGCAAGAGTCCATTTGAGATAGTCCATGGGTACAAGCCTAATCGTTCACTTGATCTAATTCCTTTACCCCTCCACACAAGAGTCTCAGAGTCTGCACAAGCATTTGCACAGCATATCAAAGACTTACATAAGGACATTAGCCGGAAAATAAATCTAAGTAATGAAACTTATAAAAGACTGGCTAACTCCCGAAGAAGAGCCAAAGAGTTCAGTGTAGGGGATTATGTAATGGTTAGGCTTAGGCCTGAACGGTTTCCACCATGTACCATTAAGAAACTTCACGCTCGCGGAGCTGGTCCCTTTAAATAATAGAGAAGGTAGGACCCAATGCCTATGTGCTAGATCTGCCCTTGGATTGGGGCATTAGCTCTATCTTCAATATTGCAAACCTAGTAGAATATAGGGAACTGACAGTGATTCCTAGTGAGTACTTTGGACCTAACCCTCCTTTCATGAGTGAACCTACCCAAGAGTGTCCACCACCAATTTTACCTGAGCGAGGAGAGCGGATCGAGCGTATCCTAGACGATCAAGCCATTACGACCCAGAACCGGGGTTATCAACGCTACCTGGTCCGATGGCAGGATCGCCCCAAATCTGACGATTCATAGATTACTCGAGAGGACTTACAACACCTCGACCCAGACCTACTAGAGATATACCAGAGCCAGAATGACCCATACTTGAGGGTTGAGTTCTTCCCACCCCGGGAGAATTGGTGCGGGCACCAGGATCAAGCAGAGGACTCTTAACCCTCTATGGATATCTTATTAGTTATGATTCAAGTCTTGAGTTAGGAAATAAAGTTTAGTTAATTTTGAGTCTCGTCCAGTTCATTTTATTCTAAATTGAGTCCTATCTAGTTCAGTTTATTTTAATGTGAGTCCTGTAGTAAGTTCATCAGCTTACAAGAGGAGACATCGGTATTGGAGCAGAAGACAAGGCCATCACAGTCAGATAGAGTAGCTGCTAAATTCAAGTTGGTGCCACACCTACTTCAAGCAGCCCACATGCCACCTAGCAGAGCAAGCAACCTTCCGATCTTGATGATCATTTTTCTCATCTGGCCGATGCCGATTTCATACCAAATTAAGCTGCCACTGATTGCATCTAGAAGATCACCTTCCTCATTTGGACGTTGCAGATTTTATGCCAAATTAAGCTGCCGCTGATTGCATCTCAATCTATCTAGAAGATCACTTGCCTCATCTGGATGCCACAGATTTCATGCTGAATCCAGCTACCGCTGATTGCATCTAGAAGATCACTTCCTCATCTGGACGCTGCGGATTTCATGCCAAATTTGATTAAGGCGCCTTTTTTTCTTTTCTTTCTTTCCATATCTGTATTTTCTTGGGCCCCAAGTCTCTTGCTCTATAAAAGAGACCCTCTTGTATGAATGATGTATCTTTTATTATTAATCAATCAATCTAAGTTTTGAGTTATTGTGATTTTTGTTAATTGGTTCTCTGTGCTCTTGTTTCCCTCCTTCTGTGCGTGCCAACATCCAAGTCTCCAGGAGAAACCCTGCCTCCACCTTTATCTTCCAATAGTGGACGCCAAGAGCCCTTGGCCGGCTCCCCTTTTCTCTACTCCTTCCTTGTCTCTTTGCCTCTATTCTAAATTTTCTCTATTATTCTTTAACCCTTGTATGGTGATCTTGCAGATTCCTCAGTAGCCATGAATCCAGGATTCAAGGTGATCGTCATTCAGGTCAGCGGATACTTGGCCGCAGATCCATGGGCTCAAGGCTTGGTCATTTAGGGCGCATCCGCTAGGTAGAGCAACCTCTTCAACACTTTAATATTTGCCCTCTTGCTAGGTACACTCTCTAATCTACTAGTAACTTTATTGTAGAGAGCAAGCCCTACTGGGGCTTTTTAGCCTCGGCGGTCATTCTTTATTATTTTTTAGGAACTATTTTGCGTGTGGATTTACTGTGAATTTTTTTGAATCTCTCTTAGGCTATTACTTTGGAAGAATAATCAACTGCAATTATTAATCATTAAAAAAATTACTTGCATGCGAATCGGTCCTGCATCATCAACCATCTATTATCCAATGATCAATTATCATTCGATCGAACTAGTTCCAATGATCAATCTGATCTTGATCCGATTATCGTGATCAATGGTTAATCATTTGATCTTAGCCCATCATCTTAATTTAATCAGTCTTCATCATCGGATTCTCATAATTAAGAAAAACTTTAAGGCTCCTCGCGACGATGTACACATGCAAAGTGCACAGTGCTCTTTACCTATGGTGAGCTTAGAGAACTATGCATAACGGAAGGGATTTCTATATAAGTGAACCATCTTTACTCAAAATTTTTGATGTGGGACTAAACATTATCAATTTTTCATTCAAACATTAACGGGTAATGGGTATTCAAGGCCCATATCTTAATGATAGGCCCAAGTCACAATAATAGGCCTATTACCCAACAATCTCAAGCTACAATCCCAACATCTAAGAATTGGGATGAACAAAGCCATCGAAGTTGACTTTCGTCAACCTTGATTGTGGGGGTAGACAAGAGATAAGGTCCAAGGATGAAGGTCTTGGATTTCGAAGACAAGAGTTACCCTAGTTGTCAATGTCCATAATTCTTAAGAATGATTGAAGGTAGAAGATCTTATAAGCAAGCAATAACCCCGTCAAATTAAACAATAGAAGTTGGTTGATAAGGTTTATAATTTTAAAATAGTTTCTCATTCCTATCGTTATTCTAGATCAACCAAAAAAAGGTAAGCCAATAAGGATGTCTTAAATCTAGTATTTGTTGAGGCTTTCTTCTAACTGGAGGTGGGCATATTGTTGGATGTTCTCCCATATCCTTCTGGATTCATTACAGAGGAAAGATAGGTAACTTCAATAGCAATATGGCATCATTTATATATTAGTTTTATGTGGCTAATGCGAGCAGATAAGAGAGAACCGATAGGGATACCTCGTTTAAAGAGCTTCTAAGAAAAACATAAGATCTACTGATATACGAGAAGCTTATAGAGATTGAAGTAGTTAATGCCAAGTGTGGTATCATCATCATCTGCCACCAACTCCTAGTATACCTGTTTGATGATAACTTTCGAAGAGTAACCTAAACCCCAGCATAAGATATCTTTTTGGTTGGCACTAGCAGTTGGAACTGCTTTAATATTCTTTGCTAGATTGTGAGGAAAACATTAATATATTTGGTTTGTTTCCCATTGTCCATTAGCATCAATCCGTTGGCTGACAGCCAAAACTAGCTATAGCATGCACATCATAAGGAACTGGGAGATGATTCAAAGGAGTCTTAGAAAACAAAGCTAGGTAACTGTATTAATGTGCCTTCCATCTCCAATATATTGAGACAAATCAATTGATGCCTGAATCAATTGCTGTACAAAATCTCTGAATCTGAACAAAAAATCAGTGCCCAACAGAGAAAAAAGGGCAGCCACTTACTCCTACGCAAGAGAAAGGAAAACTTTTCAGAAGAGAAAGAATGCCTAGAAGAGAGAAACTTGAAATACAAGTTAGAGAGAGAGGAATGCTTAGGAGAGAAAGAGGTATCTCTAGGGATAACACCTCTCCCTTCTTAAAGAGAGAAGATGTCGCATACTAGGAGAGAAGGAATGACGCCTAGAGAGAGAAAATCACTCGTGAAAGAGAGAGGGAGCGGTGTTCTAAGGTTTCTTACGTCCTCTAGTGAGAGTGAAGGCGGCGGCTTGGTAAGGAAAGAGAGAGAAACTCTATTTTTTGGAAGAAAAGAATCTTTGTATTTCTTACCCAAACCTTAGGGTCTAGGGTTTAAATATACGGTCAAGTTGGCTTGATCCTGACTTAGAAAAACTTTAAAGATTAAGTTAATCATAAGCCCATGTACACTTATAACTTGACTCAATCTCAAAACCCTTGGACTCACACCTAATCCAATAAAAGGTAGCCCCCTCAAAGCTCATAGCCCAATATGGGCCTTGAGATAATCTAGAGCCCAAAACAACCTAAAACCCTCCATAATGCTTCATGAAGTGTGGACTTTGGCTTTCTCATATTCTTCTAGGCTTTGGGAGCACCACACCAGGTCTAACACAATGAACCTAATAAACTTATCAACAATAAGGTAACTAGATTTATAAATATCCCTCCAAATGGTTGAACATTTGGTTGAAAGATTGTAAGTTATCCAATTACCTTCAAAATTATACTTTGATTTCAATATTCGGGAGGAGAGTCTTTAAAGTAGTAGTACTATTTTGTCTGCAATTCTACTCACCATAGCTATCCCTCGATATTGGATATTAGGACTACTTAACCTCTATCCACCTTCGGCAAACATATACTAGGCTAAGAAATGTATGAAATTATATATCCCCTTGATCATAATCTCATAAAAATTTCTGTTAATCCCATCAAATCAATTTAGGAAACTCCTTGACACAAGTATGAGAAACCACATGAAGAGGTATGGCACAAATGATTGAATTAAAAGATGTGACTCTCCCAACAAATGAAAAGGTTCTTGATTTCCAAGTATTTAGTTTAGCATTAACTTTATCTTTCAAAGTTTAAAGATCAAATTGTTAAGTTTTTTGTACTTTTGATGGGAACACCCAAGTAAATATCCAACTTGTTTATCCTTTTGACTCTTAGAATAGCAGTTAGTTTATAAGCCAAATAAAAGTACATTTTAAGGCTAAATAACACAACTAGATTGTTAAGATTAATATCCTGACCTAATTGAAGGCGGTAGTCTCTGATAATTTCTTTGAAATGCACGTAATCAGATAAAATAGCTTTGAAAATGGGGAGACAATCATCTACAAACATTAGCTAACTAATGCAAAGTCCTCTTAATTTAGGGCTATAGCCACTAATGTGTCTTGCAGTTATAGCCATATGAATACTTCTTATTAATATTTCAGCATATAAAGAAATAACTATGGAGAGAGAGGGTAGCCTTGATGGAGATCCATATGAGAGGTAAATAAATCCATCAGAGACTTGTTAACCAAAATTGCAAAGGATGGAGATTGAATTCATGCTTCTAAGGAATCATCTCCTATGAGAATTTCAAGGGAAACAAAATTGCCTTCATGAATCTTTTCCACTCCCTATGGTAAGATTAATGGGTGGTTTTGGGCATCGTGATGGGGCTGGAAGGAAAAGACTTTGTACACCGTCCCCGGTGCAGCAAGGCCTACATGGGCTGCACTGCCTCTTCTGATTGGTCCACGTGGCTCCTACGTGGATGACCTGCCGGGATGTATGGCTCTGCTTTGATGTTACGTTCTGAACGTGATGGCCATTTAAAGCAGTTCGCTTTTTTTTAAAATTAGCGTGCGGACGAAAATGCCCTTTCCCTCCATCCTAGCGCCATTTTACGTTGTATTTCATCTGTGCAAGAAGAACTCTCTTTCTTCCCTAGTCGAAAGAAAATATTTCAGCTTCGAGGCTGGAAAACCTGGCTACTGGAGTCTGTGAACAAAAACTTCTGGAGGAAATGTCATCCGCAGCACAAAGTAAAAAGTCTTTCTTCCCACTTCTTTCTAAAGCTCCTTTATTACACCAACCATTTTTTCTGGTTAGAGTTAGTTAATGCGTGACCAAACCGTTTAATGCGCGGGTAACTTCCTTAGAACAAAATAGTTATGACATTCTGGGAGTCATAACTCTTTTAATGCTGCCCTTTCCCTTCATCCTAGCGCCAATTTATGTTGGATTTCATCTCTGCAAGATGAACTCTTTCTTCCCCTCCCTCGCTCTGAGAGTCCGGATGCTAAGGAATCAGTCCGGATGCCAAACCTCACGTAGACGTTCGCTTCTCTCTCTGAATTCGGCCAGGTCTGTAAGATGAGTTATATTTGAGAGAGAGAGGCGAACGTCTACGTGAGGTTTTGGCATCGAAAAACTCATTGGATAAACTTTTATATTTGAAGACTCCAGTAGACTCCAGTAGCCAGGTTTTTCAGCCTCGAAGCTGAAATATTTCCTGTCGACCGGACTTTCAGAGCGAGGGCGTAGGTTCGTGCTCAACTGAATTTCATCTGTGCAAGAAGAACTCTCTTTCTTCCCCCCCTCGCTCTGAGAGTCCGGATGCTGCCCTTTCCCTCCATCCTAGCGCCAATTTATGTTGGATTTCATCTCTGCAAGAAGAACTCTTTCTTCCCCTCCCTCGCTCTGAGAGTCCGGATGCTAAGGAATCCCGCGACACCCTACTTCAAATTCGGCCGTAAATCCTTCGCGACACCCCAGTGGAAAGTTCACGACACCCTAGCTTTAAGGCGACGACACCCGTCGTTAGAACTGACCACGGAGAGAATCCCCGCGACACCCTAGTTCTAATTCGGCCGAAAATCAATCGCGACACCCCAGTTGAAATCTCACGACACCCTAGCTCTAAGGAGACGACACCCGTGCTTAAAACTGACCACGGAGAGAATCCCAGCGACACCCTAGTTCGAATTCGGCCGTAAATCCTTCGCGACACCCCAGTTGAAATCCCACGACACCCTAGCTTTAGGGCGACGACACCCGTGCTTACAAATGACCACATAGAGAGTCCCCGGCGACACCCTAGTCGAATTCGGCCGTAAATCCTTCGCGACACCCCAGTCGAAATATCACGACACCCTAGCTTTAAGGCAACGACACCCGTCTTAGAACTGACCACGGAGAGAATCCCCGCGACACCCTAGTTCTAATTCGGCCAAAAATCAATCGCGACACCCCAGTTGAAATCTCACGACACCCTAGCTCTAAGGAGACGACACCCGTGCTTAAAACTGACCACGGAGAGAATCCCAGCGACACCCTAGTTCGAATTCGGCCGTAAATCCTTCGCGACACCCCAGTTGAAATCCCACGACACCCTAGCTTTAGGGCGACGACCCGTGCTTACAAATGACCACATAGAGAGTCCCCGGCGACACCCTAGTCGAATTCGGCCGTAAATCCGCGACCCCAGTCGAGACACCCTAGAGTTGCGACCACCACACCCTAGTCGAATTCGGCCGTAAATCCTTCGCGACACCCCAGTCGAAATATCACGACACCCTAGCTTTAAGGCAACGACACCCGTCTTAGAACTGACCACGGAGAGAATCCCGCGACACCCTAGTTCTAATTCGGCCGAAAATCAATCGCGACACCCCAGTTGAAATCTCACGACACCCTAGCTCTAAGGAGACGACACCGTGCTTAAAACTGACCACGGAGATAATCCCAGCGACACCCTAGTTCGAATTCGGCCGTAAATCCTTCGCGACACCCCAGTTGAAATCCCACGACACCCTAGCTTTAGGGCGACGACACCCGTGCTTACAAATGACCACATAGAGAGTCCCCGGCGACACCCTAGTCGAATTCGGCCGTAAATCCTTCGCGACACCCCAGTCGAAATATCACGACACCTAGCTTTAAGGCAACGACACCCGTCGTTAGAACTGACCACGGAGAGAATCCCCGCGACACCCTAGTTCAACATCGGCCGTAAATCATTCGCGACACCCCAGTTGAAATCTCACGACACCCTAGCTTTAAGGCACGACACCCATGCTTGAACAAGGCGGGAATTTGACGTCACCCTAGTACTAATTCGACGACACCCTAGTAACTCAGCCATGCCATCTTTCCGAGAAAAGTTGCAAAACGTGGGCAGTTCCTATGGGTTTGCGGGTCTCTGTGATGTGATCGTGGCGATCCGGGTGTCCTTTCGTATTTCTCTGAGGTCGGCATAAACCCTAGAAAAAGCACTCATTCGTCTGTTGCTCGAGAAGCCATCCTTTTGCTCAAGAAGCCATCCTTCGTCTCTTGCTCGAGAAGCCACTGGTCTCCTTTTCCCTCCTAAATTTGTACCATAGTTCATTCTTCCGTATACTTCATTCATGGAGATGAGTGCTTTCGTTTGTGGACGAAGACCGCGAACAAAGAAGAAGCAGACGGAGAAAATGGCGGAACAATGCAAGGACATGGTTCTTCGTTCGAATGAGGATGCGGCTCCTTCAGGTATGTTTATCACTATATTAAATATTATGACATCCTCTCTTAAAATTTCATGACAAGTATGTCTTCTGTCTTACCCCCTGTTTCAGTTGACAATAAAATTGTTCCAGTCCCCCCAGTGAAGGCTTCCCAGCTGTTTAAGAATAGCTGCAGGCCGGCAGTATACGTTCAGAAGGTTTGGAGGATGGGGTTCTCTAGACGGCATACAAAACTGATTCGAAGGACCCCATTTGGTGCCTTCGTCGACATGCAGACGTTCACAGTCGACGGGCGACTGCTAGCAGACATCATAAGATGTCACAATGGAGGCGACGAGTTCATGTTTTGCGGAAAGCCAGTTCTATTCAGTGCCGACGAAGTCGCACTCATTCTGGGACTTCCAGCTCATGGGAAGAAGATCGACACGTCCAGCCAAATGTTCAACGGAAGGTTGTTCAGACGGTTTGGCCAGGGTTTAGATCTTCGCCAAGAAGGTTTGGAGAAGTTGATATTTCAACTCCGATCATCTAAAGTACAGGAGGATGTCGAGGACACCGTCCGACTTTGGATCGCATACATGTTGGCCATGTTTTTGGCTCCAAAGTCTAATCAGAGATGTCCACGGTATCTCATCCAGCACTTGGATGACTTAAGTCAACTGGGTAGCATCGACTGGGCTTCGGCACTGAAGGAGTTGATTGTTCTGGCTCTCCCAGAAATAGCTGCTTGCTTGCGTTCCGAGGAGCCGGTGCACTCAAAGAATGCAAAAAAAGTTAGGAGGCAGCCTACCTTGTTCGGATGCTCGGCAGCACTGGTGGTAAGGATTATTGAGACACATAATTAGTGTTGTGAGTAAATTTTTTTTGTAATATTACATTATTTAATATCCAAAAAAATATCATGTTCAGGCGTGGTTCCTCGAGCATACATCAATGCGAGAGCCAGCATACCCTGATAAACGGCCCCGGCTGTTGAAGTGGTATGACCACCAAATGAAGATCCAATCGGTTCGGGTTGCCGACTTGCAGCCTCACGACTTGGTAAGCTAGTTCATTGCTCCATTGCTCTGACCATTTTTTTCAACTTAATGCGTCAATATGTTCACTTAATATTAATTTGTTATCATCTTGCGTTGCAGATGGAGGGAGCTACTGTACCATTGCCAGAAGAGCGCTGGCTTCTCCCTCAGCAGAATGTAGCATCCCCCCCTCAACCAACAGATACCTGCGCCCCTCAACCAACGGATAGCTGCGCAGGATGCGCCGAGTTGAGGACTGAATTGGAGTGCGTTAAGGATCAACTCGACGATGTCAGGCACAGGCTGTCCATTGCTGAGAGCCTCCTCAGTTCACTGGTCAGAAAGGAAAGTAATGCAATAAATGAGGAGGACAAGGGAGACGAGAAAACAGAGAAGGTGCATTCCCTGGAGTTGGTCCTCCGCGAGCCTGGTAATGGAAATAGTGAGGAGAAGAAGATGGAGGAGGACCATTCATCCGAGTTTCCAATTGAGACAGGGAATGCAAAAGCAGAGGAGAAGAGATTGGAGGGGGATTCATTGGCTGATAAAACAGAGCATGGGAATGAAAATAAAGATGAGTCCATATCCGATAATAAACTTGGCACCCCTGCGCCAAAGGATGACAATATGGACATAGAAATAATTGGAGTGCCTTCGCTTGTTAGGAGGATTAAAAAAGAGCCGAGGAAGCGTAAGGCATCCACGGTCGTCGGAGAATGTTATGAGACAACCCGTCCTAAAAAGTCGGCGAAGACAGTGGGCACGTCAAAGCCCAACACAACGGTCGAAGATGACCAAATAATTATTCAAAATTTTTTGAGCGAGCGACAAACCGACGAGATCGTCTACACAAATATGTTTTCTGGCGTTGTAACAAGAAAAAATCTTCAAGATCTCATTAACAATGAAATGATAATAGATGATGTAAGTATATCAAGGAACATGTTCTAGTTGTTGATTTTAGAATTATATTAATCGTTTACATTGCATTGGCAGATAATTGATTGCGGCCAGGAGTTTCTGATGCGCAACTGGGCAGAGCATCCTGACCGATACCATAAGTGCATAATTGCATCAGTTTTCGTATCTGCTCTGTGTCTGACTTCCTCATCACCTGCTCATGAACTTGCTGGAACATCAGGGGCTGCGATATTTGACAATGTATCGGATGAAGATAAGGCCCAATTCCGGTTTCTTTTCACCATAATAAACTCTGATAACTCGCACTGGCATTTGGTTGCTGTCGACATGGAAAGAAAGGTGTTCATGCACCTGAATTCATTGAAACGCAACCCGAAGTACAAGGCCAATGCAAGGAAATGGCATACAATTCTAGGCCACATATTCCATATCTACTGCGATAAGAAGGAAGCGATGGATTGGCCGATGGAAGATATTTCGGATTGCCCAAGCCAACCGACCGGATCGCTGGATTGCGGCCTATACTGTCTGAGATACATGGAATGTCTTGCTCGACGGGACAATCCTGATATGAAGATGGATTTCATGGATGAGGAAGTCAGAGATTACCGGCGACACTTAGCTGCGACGATATTGAGAGAGGGCCTGAACAAAAAGATTAGCGACATTGTCGAAAAATGTTCTTAATTTTTTTATTCTTCTTTGAATGAAAATTGAATGTAATTTATTCATATTAACACTGATTAATATTTAATGCAAATGCACAATTTTATATTGCGAGCAGGAGTGTCCTCGATGTATTCATATGTTTGCCTTCGTATGTTTCCGCCTTTCGGGTGTCGCCGCGCAAGAGCTAGGGTGTCGTTTGCCAAGAGCTGGGGTGTCGTCGCGCTAAAATCTTCGGTGTCGGTTCGCGAGCACTGGGATGTCTCGTAGGTTTCCGCCTTTCGGGTGTCGCGCGCAAGAGCTAGGGTGTCGTTAGCCAAGAGCTGGGGTGTCGTCGCGCTAAAATCTTCGGTGTCGGTTCGCGAGTACTGGGATGTCTCGTAGGTTTCCGCCTTTCGGGTGTCGCCGCGCAAGAGCTAGGGTGTCGTTTGCCAAGAGCTGGGGTGTCGTCGCGCTAAAATCTTCGGTGTCGGTTCGCGAGCACTGGGATGTCTCGTAGGTTTCCGCCTTTCGGGTGTCGCCGCGCAAGAGCTAGGGTGTCGTTAGCCAAGAGCTGGGGTGTCGTCGCGCTAAAATCTTCGGTGTCGGTTCGCGAGTACTGGGATGTCTCGTAGGTTTCCGCCTTTCGGGTGTCGCCGCGCAAGAGCTAGGGTGTCGTTTGCCAAGAGCTGGGGTGTCGTCGCGCTAAAATCTTCGGTGTCGGTTCGCGAGTACTGGGATGTCTCGTAGGTTTCCGCCTTTCGGGTGTCGCCGCGCAAGAGCTAGGGTGTCGTTAGCCAAGAGCTGGGGTGTCGTCGCGCTAAAATCTTCGGTGTCGGTTCGCGAGTACTGGGATGTCTCGTAGGTTTCCGCCTTTCGGGTGTCGCCGCGCAAGAGCTAGGGTGTCGTTTGCCAAGAGCTGGGGTGTCGTCGCGCTAAAATCTTCGGTGTCGGTTCGCGAGCACTGGGATGTCTCGTAGGTTTCCGCCTTTCGGGTGTCGCCGCGCAAGAGCTAGGGTGTCGTTAGCCAAGAGCTGGGGTGTCGTCGCGCTAAAAGCACTTCATTTTACTGAAATAGACACCCTATTTTGAAAGCATTTCATTTGCGACCAAGCCACCATAATTCAAAAGTTACGACACCCGTGTTTTATATATGCTCTTGTGTAAGTTGACTCAATACATAAGCATCAAATTCGTCCATCAAAGTTTCGGACGGCGGAACAATTCTCTCCAGGTCCTCTTCAGTATTAATAGACTGCAAACAAGTCTGCCTGATGCTTGAAGCAGCTCTTTCCTTGACCTGATTTTTCCTTGATCTTTTTGACTTCTTCTCGACTCCACTCTTTAATCTGTTCTCTCTCGGGCGACCTTTCGTCCTAATTTGTTCAGGATCTTGAATTACAAGCTCTGTACGTGGTTTAGCTGCGCAGTTGGCATCCACGGCAATTTTGAATATAGGTGTTAGACCATCCATCACTACATTAAATGCATCTTCAGACATGGAGGCTATCTCTGCGAGCTTCGTCATCCGATGACTCAGCAAACTATATCTACAATCATTAACATAATATTAACGATAACAAATATTAAGACATTTCAATTAAAAAATTGTCACTGCGTACCGTGAGTTTCGTGTGCTTTTATCATAACCCTCAGTATTGCAGTCGAATTCGTCGAATTGGTATTTCATGTCCTTGCACCATCTCTTCAAGAAGTATTTATCTGGTAAACGAAATACGTCACTTTGATGAAGAACCAACAGGGCATGCCTACACAGGTACCCCTTGAACTGAAAGGATCGGCACTGGCATTGGACATCCTCAATATTTCTATCGTATGACACGATATAATCTTTGATCATCTCCTTGCCAATTCCATCGACTTCAATCCTTTCATACGACTTTACGGAATATAAACAAGTGTTGCCAGCTTCCTTGATCAATTTTGTATTTGATGCAGCCATTTCAAGGATCTCATTCTGAAATTTTTTGAAAATGCTCCTTGTATACCTTCCTGCAGCTTGTCTCTCAAAAGGTGATGATGTCTTTAGGAAAGCAATCGTTTGCAACGTCCTATTATCTTCCTCATTTTCGGCCTCGTATCTTTTTTCCAAGGCATCTTCGTACTTACTTATGAACTCCGTTAGTGTTGTCTTCGAATTTATAAACCCATCGAAGAAGTGATTAATGCCCTCGCTCCTTTGTGAAGATGACATCCCTGTTCAAAATTTTGTCAACAAAAAAAAAAGCGTTTAACGCGAACATGAACCAAAGACAATGACATACAAACCTGCGAAGAATGTATCCTTTAGGTAAACTGGGACCCATTTTTCCGACATTCGTAAAGGACATTGAACCAATCTATAGACTTGCATTCTTTATATTTCTCCATAACATGTGCCCACTTTCCTCGAATGACTGTATGGTCAATGAATCATATATCGCCTCATCGAAATCAACCATAAACTTGGGATTTGCCGTGCAAATGTGGCCAATCTTTTCCGGTATCTTCTTCAATATATGCCAAAGACAAAATCGATGTCGTGTGTTAGGAAAAACTTCTTTGACAGCAGCCTCGATTGCCTTATCTTGGTCAGTAATCATGGCAATAGGTGCTTGACCACCATTTGCATCCAGCCAAGTCTGAAAAACCCATTTATATGTCTCAGTACTCTCATCAGACAACAATGCGCATCCAAGCAAGGTGGACTGTCCATGATGGTTGACCCCAACGAATGGACAAAAAGGCATTTGATATCTGTTTGTCAAGTACGTTGAGTCAAAGCTTAGAACATCACCGAAGTATGTGCATGCCAATCTTGACCTTGGATGAATCCAGAAGACAGACCTCAGATGACCATTATCATTGAGGTCTAAGGAATAGAAGAAATTGGGATTTCTGAGTTGCATTTCGGCGAAATGAATTACCATCGACTGAGCATCTCCTTCTTTCAGCTTAGACTGACGTTCGCGACAAATGAAGTTACGAGCATCCTTCTCGGTGAAATCCAATTGTCCTCTGCCCCCTTTTCTCCTTGCTATGGCAGAGTATATCTGAGTCGTCGGAACATTCACGGCATGTAAATTGCTGATCTCTGCCTTCTCTGGTGTGCTGATCCTCCTATGCGACCGTAGATAACCAGTTGATGTTATGGACATCCCATGGTTATGTTCTAGAGAAACCTCATCCAATATCCACTTACCACTTGTAGCATTCAGTCTTGCTTTTATGGATGCCATACAATCAACTTTCCCAGTATCCCTATGATTCATACTCTTCTCTGATTTTCTAGATTTTCCTTGCCTCCAACACGCCAGGTGCTTGAAGCAAAGTTGTTTTTTGTTGTTGGCCCTGCTACACACTGTTGTGATTCCAAAACCAACTCGTTTCGCGTATCCATTGTAGAACGTATATACATCATCTGCTGAATTGAATTCCATCCCAGTTTGAGGAACTACAATATCATCCACTGCATTTGGAGCGACGGGTGAAGGTGCACGGCCGGGAGTGTTATCGATTTCTTTCCGATCTACAATTTCAGCATCAACTGTGAAAATATAGGCACGCAGTCATGAACAATGATATCCATAGATTTAGTTGTCAATATATGCTGACAAAGGATTAGGATTTAGGACACGAAGGTTAAAACAATACGACACCCCATTTATCATCTCACGACACCCTAGTGATAAGGCGAGGCCGTGCACCTTCACCCATCGTGCAAATGTGGCCATTTGAACTGATCACGGTGAGAATACCCGCGACACCCCTTGTCGAATTCAGCCGCAACTCCTTCGCGACACCCCAGCGATCGAAACTCCTTCGAGACACCCCTGTTGAAAGCTCATGACACCCTAGCTTTAAGGCGACGACACCCGTGCTTAGAACTGACCGTGCGGACAATCCCCATGACACCCCAGGAGAATTGGATTTCGGCCGAAACTCCTACGAGACACCCCTGTTGAAAGCTCACGACACCCTAGCTTTAAGGCGACGACACCGTGCTTAGAACTGATCACGGTGAGAATACCCGTGACACCCCTTGTCGAATTCAGCCTAAACTCCTTTGCGACACCCCAGTTGAAATCTAATGACACCCTAGCACCAATGCTACGACACCCATGCTTAGAACTGACCGCGCGGAGAATCCTGCGACACCCTAGGGAGGCGACGACACCCGTGCTTAGAACTGATCATGGTGAGAATACCCGCAACACCCCTTGTCGAATTCAGCCTAAACACCTTCGCGACACCCAGTTGAAATCTAATGACACCCTGCACCAATGCTACGACACCCGTGCTTAGAACTGACCGCGTCCCCGCGACACCCAGGGAGAATTGGATTTCGGCCGAAACTCCTTAGAGACACCCCTGTTGAAAGCTCACGACACCCTAGCTTTAAGGCGACGACACCCGTGTTAGAACTACCACGCGAGAAGGCCCACGATAACCAAGTTACTAAAATTTATTTTTATTTATCAAAAAAGAAAAAAAAAAGTACATTAGCCCTCACTGGGGCTTCTCATCTCCTTTGGTCGCTGCGTCGGCGATCTGGCGCTGGAGGGACGCTACTTGCCCCTCCAGCTGGCTGTTGGCCCGACGCAGGACCTCGATCTTTCTCGTTGAAATGGCCAGGTATTGCTCGGCCGCCTTGTTGAGTCGCTCGCTGATTGCGAGCGACTCCGCATAGACCTCCGCGTCGATGGTGACCATTGCGCGGCGGCTGCCATGGCTGCCAGTAGATCGCCCCTCGCCTCTGGAAGCCATCTCAGTATCAAAAAAGCTGAAAAGGTGATTAACGATGGCATTCCCCATCCATATTTAAGGTACTCCTGGCGGGTGTTTCGATTGCCACGCGCCACCATCTCAGTGGGCGGTTCACAGGAATCGAATCGGTGTGCCCCCCCTCGTTGAGTTTCGAGGGATGGGGAACAGAAGAGAGTTTCGGGAAGACAACCGTAGTAAGTTTTACGTCGTCCCAAGAGAAAATTCATGACACCCAAGGATGATTTGGATTTCGGCCGAAACTCCTTCGCGACACCCCACTTGAAACCTCACGACACCCTAGCATCAATGCTACGACACCCGTGCTTAGAACTGACCACGGAGAGAATCCCCGCGACACCCCAGGAGAATTGGATTTCGGCCGAAACTCCTTCGAGACACCCTATTGAAAGCTCAAGACACCCTAGCTTTAAGGCGACGACACCCGTGCTTAGAACTGATCACGGAGAGAACCCCGCGACACCCCTTGTCGAATTCGACCGAAACTCCTTCGTGACACCCCAGTTGAAATCTCATGACACCCCAGCACCAATGCTACGACACCCGTGCTTAGAACTGACCGCGCGGACAATCCCCGCGACACCCCAGGGAGAATTGGATTTCAGCTCACGACACCCTAGCTTTAAGGCGACGACACCCATGCATTAACAGTGAACCCACGTTAATCACCTTTTCAGGGGTGTCGTCCCTTAAAGCTAGGGTATCGTGAGATTTCAACTGGGGTGTCGCGAAGGAGTTGCGGCTGAATTCGACAAGGGGTGTCGCGGGTATTCTCACCGTGATCATTTCTAAGCACGGGTGTCGTCGCCTTAAAGCTAGGGTGTCGTGAGCTTTCAACAGGGGTGTCTCGAAGGAGTTTCGGCCGAAATCCAATTCTCCCTGGGGTGTCGGGGGATTCTCTTCGTGGTCAGTTCTAAGCACGGGTGTCGTAGCATTGGTGCTAGGGTGTCATTAGATTTCAACTGGGGTGTCGCGAAGGAGTTTCGGCTGAATTCGACAAGGGGTGTCGCAGGTATTCTCACCATGATCAGTTCTAAGCACGGGTGTCGTCGCCTTAAAGCTAGGGTATCGTGAGCTTTCAACAGGGGTGTCTCGAAGGTGTTTTGGCCGAAATCCAATTCTCCCTGGGGTGTCGCGGGGATTCTCTGCGCAGTCAGTTCTAAGCACGGGTGTCGTAGCATTGGTGCTAGGGTGTCATTAGATTTCAACTGGGGTGTCACGAAGGAGTTTCGGTCGAATTCGACAAGGGTGTCGCGGCTTTCTCGCCGTGGTCAGTTCTAAGCACGGGTGTCGTCGCCTTAAAGCTAGGGTGTCGTGAACTTTCAACAGGGTGTCTCAAAGGAGTTTCGACCAAAATCCAATTCTCCCTGGGGTGTCGCGGGGATTCTCTCCGTGGTCAGTTCTAAGCACGGGTGTCGTAGCATTGATGCTAGGGTGTCGTGAGGTTTCAAGTGGGGTGTCGCGAAGGAGTTTCGGCTGAAATCCAAATCATCCTTGGGTGTCATGAATTTTCTCTTGGGATGACGTAAAACTTACTACGGTTGGCTTCCGAAACTCTCTTCTGTTCCCCATCCCTCGAAACTCAACGAGGGGGGGGGGGCACACCGATTCGATTCCTGTGAACCGCCCACTGAGATGGTGGCGCGTGGCAATCGAAACACCCGCCAGGAGTACCTTAAATATGGATGGGGGAATGCCATCGTTAATCACCTTTTCAGCTTTTTTGATACTGAGATGGCTTCCAGAGGCGAGGGGAGATCTACTGGCAACCATGGCAGCCGCCGCGCAACGGTCACCATCGATGCGGAGGTCTATGCGGAGTCGCTCGCAATCAGCGAGCGACTCAACAAGGCGGCCGAGCAATACCTGGCCGTTTCAACGAGAGAGATCGAGGTCCTGCGTCGGGCCAACAGCCAGCTGGAGGGGCAAGTAGCGTCCCTCCAGCGCCAGATCGCCGACGCAGCGATCGAAGGAGACAAGCCCCAATGAGGGCTTCATGTACTTTTTTTCTTTTCTTTTTTTATGAATAAAAATAAATTTTAGTAACTTGGGTGTCGCGGGCCTTCTCGCCGTGGTCAGTTCTAAGCACGGGTGTCGTCAGATAGAGCTAGGGTGTCGTCAATTTTCAACTGGGTGTCACGAACGACGACAGCACCGACTCAGGCTGTTAACGACACCCCAGTTCTCATCTTACGACACCCTAGCTTTTAGGTGACGACACCGATGACGTGACTGTTAAAGCGGGGTGTCGCGGGGATTGTTCTCATACGGGGTATCGCGGGCCTGCTCTCCAGCGTCGTTTATAAGCACGACACACCCTTTATAGCATTTAAAGACACCCCATAGAACAAGCTACGACACCCCGGAAAGCAACATACGAAGATCGCAAAGGTTATAAGCATGGGTGTCGTAGCGTTGTAACTACGGTGTCGCGAGGCTTTTCTCCAGCTTTCGTTTGGAGCACGGGTGTCTAGGCTTGTAACTACGGTGTCTTAACAGTATATCAGGGGTGTCATAGCTTTAACGATGACACTAGAGCTATATGGACAGGAAATAATGGGGAATATAGGTCGAACCACTCTGACGACATCCCAGTTCATGAGGTATAACATCCTAGTTAAAAGAGTATGACATTCGTGCTTACAAAATAGTAAACTCTAAACAGTTATGACTCCCAGAATGTCATAACTATTTTGTTCTAAGGAAGTTACCCGCGCATTAAACGGTTTGGTCACGCATTAACTAACTCTAACCAGAAAAAACGGTTGGTGTAATAAAGGAGCTTTAGAAAGAAGTGGGAAGAAAGACTTTTTACTTTGTACTGCGGATGACATTTCCTCCAGAAGTTTTTGTTTACAGACTCCAATAGCCAGGTTTTCCATCCTCGAAGCTGAAATATTTTCTTTCGACCGGGGAAGAAAGAGAGTTCTTCTTGCACAGATGAAATACAACGTAAAATGGCGCTAGGATGGAGGGAAAGGGCATTTTTGTCCGCACGCTAATTTTAAAAAAAAGTGAACTGCTTTAAATGGCCGTCACGTTCAGAACGTAAATCAAAGCAGAGCCATATCATCCACGTAGGAGCCATGTGGATCAATCAGAAGAGGCGGTGCAGCCCACGTAGGCCTTGCTGCACCGGGGCGATGTACAAAGTCTTTTTCGGGGCTGAAATATCCAAAGTTTCTATTCCTTGTGCACCATGGAATTAGCTTTTGCCTTCACGGCAAGGTATGCATGCAGAGGTGATGGCAAATTTTGGATGCAAGAATATGATTCGAGCTCAACATGAATTTACCAAATTTAAGTTGCACATAGATAAGTTTCAATCAAAATCAGATTGATCAATTAAATATAATTAATAAATAAGTTTCATTCCCTACTAATATGAAATTAATTTACAATTGACTTGGTCATTCAATTAATATAATACAACTCATAAATCCAAATACAACTTGCTAGGCTTTTTAATTAACTTATCTAAGTTAATTTCATCTTTTCAACTATCAACATAATTATTAAATTATTTTATGATTATGGATATATAATTATTTTATAATTTAATTAATATCATATGAGTTACATAAGTTATAAAATAAAATAAAATCTAATTTCAGATTACAAGGGTCAAAATTAAGTTATCTATTTGTATCAAATCAGACATAGCCTAATTATTAAACGGGCCATATGACTCTTATTACATAATTTGTATAATGGATGGTCGGGTTCAGAACTAGATTTCTTATGCGATTAATTAAAGGTGCCAATCAAGTCGGATTGGATCATTTTAGGTCGGATCAATTTGAGTTTGAATTATTTTTAAAATATATATTATAATATAATAAATATGATTGTAAAATTTTATTAGTTGTGCAACTTCATCAAAGTTAAATTTGCAGCAAAAAAGTTTGATGGTGCCAAGAATTGTTACGCACAACAATAATGATGTTAAAAATGATGAGCTAAGAGCAAAGGGGTAGTGGCCGGTCTAATAAGAAATAATCTTATCCTCAAGTCACAGCTCATGCGAGAATAAAAAGCATGCACCAGGGCGTTGAGCAGGGTTTTAAAAATTGAATTAAATCAGTCGATCGAACCAGTTTAACCAGAAATCGATCATCAATCCGGTTCAATTTTATTGTTAAAGTTGACTTTTATATAATCCGATAAAAATTAAAAAAACCCATTGAACTGATCAGACTTTGAAGAATCGGTTCAACCCTAATTTTTAGACTTTTTGTTTTGATAAATGAAAAAGAAAGGAATATGAATGGTTAAAGAGAAGACTTGTATTCAAGTGGTTATGGGTTTGAATCCTATAACTAGCATATTTTTATAGTTTGATAAATAAAATTAGGATTGATTTATTTATATTTTATTATTTTTATATTATTAAATTAAAAATTAATTATAATATCATCTAATTCGATCAAATCGATTTGTTTATTTTGATCGAATCGATTGACTTATGATCCAAATGTCAAGCCGATTGTTTAATTTTCAAATCATTGATGCTGAGGGCTACTCAGCCAAGACCTTTTGACGTCAAAGTTGGTGAAGGAAGGAGGCGAAGGTTGTGTATTGTAGTAATCCAATGAAGGAAGAAATACGAAGAGAGTAAAAAGCTGAGACGCTTTTTGCTACTGGAATAGATCAGGAGAGAGAAAAGAATGAAAAGAAAAAGCTTGTTTGCCTTCGAATGGGATCTCTTTTAATAAATCGGCTTAATGCTGAGACTGGTTATACCATGGTCACATATTTTATTGTGACAGAGCTATTTAGCAGATAAGATTACTTTTGTGACCATTAGCTGCACCCTCTGTCAGAAGGACGTGCATTTTTCGGTCTTGTAACGCTTGTATAGCCTAAGTTCCACTGAATCGAATAGCTAGCAGGTCTGCTAGCCACATTCTTCTGATGCTATCCTATCACAATAAATATCAATGGCGTAGATTATGGCCACGTGCCTTTTGCTAGGATGTCATTCGATGGTATGTCAGCTGGTTGCCAGTTGTCAGCGTAATTTGGCTTTATAAGTTATTTTAAATTTAAAAAAAAATCTTAACCATCTTTGGAGTCATTTTTGGAGGAGGAAAAAAAAAAAATTTGACAAGGCCGTCTAACCTGTTCAAAGGAAGAAAGGAATTGCAAAATCCATCAACAGAATCACCTATATCTCCATCAACCTACCTTCCCTAGAGAATCTTTTTGGAAATTTGGATTTAGTTTAATTTCCCACTTATAGATATGATTCATAAGTACGAATGCAACGAAAATGCTTAGGAGACTTAATATAATTTAGGTTCATGGACTCCCAACTCCGAGACTACCAGCTCAAGGAGCCGTCACCTGACACGCCACCCATCGCGTAACAGCCCCCAACGATCACCTGGAAGAAAACCAGGAGACCGTCAAACATTACGGCAAGTCGCAGGCCAACCACAACTAATCCACTGACCTACAAACATTCTTCGTCATCACTTGTCATTATAAGAGGAAAGCTAGAGTGCCCAGTCTGCAAGTAACACGTGGTCGATCCAATGCGACCATCTGGAAATTTAAGACAGGTGCAACCCCGTGATTTGATGTGCATATATATTGGCTGTTTTGCAGTTTATATATAATTTAAACAGTGAACTCGCTCAAAACGAATGAACTAACGTTAGCTGAGGTTGGTAATCTCCACGACCGACTCCAAAGCTACCCTCAGTCCACTAAAAATCTCTCTCTATATGTACATGCAGCTCTCCTGACTCATTGTAAACTCTAATAGACCACATCAATTGCCATCTCTCTCTACACCCTGGAAAGGAATTAAGATGGAGAAAATGAAGTGCATTAGCTTTGTAATCTCACTATTAGCTGCCTTGTTGAGCGCGCCGGTGACTCCGGTATCCGGCCAGGTCGCGACGGCGTGCACGAGTTCCCTGATCACCAGCTTCACTCCATGCCTAAATTACATCTTGGGCAGCACCAATGGAGGCGGTTCCCCGACCGGCGAATGCTGCAAATCTCTTGCCTCGCTCGTCGATAGCAGCACCGACTGTGCCTGCCTTATACTGACAGGGAATGTTCCATTTAGCCTCCCCATCAACCGGACGCTCGCCGTCTCGCTTCCTCGCCTGTGTAAATCCCAGTCCGTGCCGCTGCAGTGCTCAGGTTTGATCATTTCGACCTATACTCATGTGGTATGGGAATAGATTTTATGCATGCAATAAGGAAGTAATACAGATCCACTCTAGTCTCGTAATACGTGGATTGGATCTTTTCTTTCTTTTAAAAAAGAGAAGTTGTATAAAAACATAGATTTTTTGAGTACATGCATGATATTTATCCTAAAACAGTGAATTTTGCTTCATTTTGCAGGTACAGCCATGCCACTTCCTAGTCCAGGTACAATTCAACCAGCTCCATTCTTAACTTGAGCTGCAAATAATAATTTCTGTGGAGTAATAAATTGATGTATTCTAAGTGTCTTGTTTCTAATTGTTATTTTGCAGGCCCTGTAGCATTTTCGCCTGCTCTTGCCCCTCTTCGTAAGAGCTTCTCCATCTCCATGCTCTTCGTGTTTTGATTTTGATTAATAATATGGCAGTCCCTATGTCGTGAAGGGTCCCATATAATTTTAATGTCTCTGATTGCATTAACAGCCATCTTTTCTTCTAATATATATATTATGTGTGCAATATTTGCAGCTCCACTCCAATCTGATCCACTACCACCACTGCCAGCACCAACACCATCCTTAGAGCCGACATCTTTATCACCGTCATCACCGGAACCAGCATCTCCGCCATCGGTGATCGGAGATACTCCAGGAAACCAGGGTACATTGGTGCTGCCTAGCTCTGCTATGAAACTTTCTCACATCTTCTCAACATCCATCTTGCCACTGCTTGTGATTGGAATCAGTTGGTTGATAAGTTCTAATGGGCGTCCGGCTGTCATCTGATTCTTTTTGTTTTCGTTCGAGTTCGAGGGTTGTACGGTCATAAACTTATTTGTTTGATTGGGTTGTGGTTCCAATTTATTGAAATAAGGTTATTTATTCATCTGGTGGGACATTGTATCTTCTTGAAGTCAAGATTTTCTCCCTTCTTAATATCGATATAATATTAGCGCTAGTATAGCTGTGAGCCCCGGATCCTCACCATGAGGATCGTCTTCTTGGACCGAAGGAGGGGGAGGCACCACAGCCGTACCGCACGCGGGCGGCTCCCCAGCACCGCCGGTCAAAGAGGGCGGCGCCCTCTTCTCTCAAGCACAGTGGAGGCCTCCCCACGCTGCTATAAATGGGGAGGGAGGAGGGAGCCTTCCCCTCCACCCACCACCATCAATGTGCCAGGTAAGGTTCCCCTTCTTCCACGATATTTTTCTCTGTGTCAGTGAGGCAGAGGGAGGGTGAACGGGAGGAATTTCTCCGTTACCGTGCCCGGCCGCTCGAGGCGGCCGAAGGAGCGGGGAGGGGTGGTGTCCGGCCGCTCGAGACGGCCGAAGAAGGACGTTGGAGGGCCGCCGGGCGGCCCTCCCTTCTTTTGGAACCAAGCCGCTCCGCGGCTTGGTTGGGGCCCGGCGGAGTGTCCGCCGGCTCGCCGGGCCCGGGCTGTTGTTGGCGGCCTCCACCGGCGCTGGGGCAGCGTCCGGTGGAGGTCCGGCCGGCCGTGAGGGCCGGCCGAGCCACCGGCACGGGTGGCATCCGTGGCGGGCAACGGAAGAGAGAGAGAGAAATAGAGGAAGAGAGAGAGGGAGAGGAGCTCGGCCACGGCGGCGGCCGGCTCCGGGCCGGTCGGCGGTGGCCAAGCCCCTCCGGGAAGTGGCCGGCGGCAGCCCCGGCCGCCAGCACAATCCTTCCCCTGTTTTGATCGAAACAGGGGAAGCGGGGTGATAGGGGGAGCGGGCAGATTCGGGCCGTTCCCCCCTTTTTGGGCCCGATTGGGCCGTTTCGCGAGCCATTTTTGGGCCGCAATTTGAACATGTATTGGGTCAAAAATGGAAAAATAAAAATATGTCCCGGATCAGTGTTGATTCTAGTTTCTGGGGTATTTTTATTTTCCCATTTGGGCTTATGTAGTAGGAGATATTCAAGCCCCAAGTTGGCCCCGGGATTAAAATTGGATAGAGCTAAAAGCTATTTTGATATGCTACTTTTGGGGACTAAAAGTTGGGAAATTGATGCTGTAGGTACAGGTGCTTAAATAGCCGAATTACATCTTTGGATTAGCGCCAGGAGGTAAGTAAGTCATTTATCATAATTTTCATAAATTATTAAAATATAAAAATTATGTATTTAAATGTTATATTATTATATATTGCATTATTTGAAAAATAAGAAAATGGATTGGTATTATTATTTGTAAATGAGCCTTTGCTATGATTAGTTTATTATTTATTATATTTTATAAATAATTGGGTATCTATGTGGACAACTGATCAATTGGCATGACTTTGAAATTGTTAAAGGTTTTATAAATATACATGTGTATGTGACATGTTTTTATGAAAAGTATATGGATTGCATTTTTGCAACGATACATGCTATTTAGCAAATGATACTTTGTGTATATGATGATATGTCCCACTATGGTCCGCTATGATATGGTATGATGTGATATGTTGCATGACTCACTTGGCACCGGACCCAACTCCATAGGGGGGTATATGGAGCACACACACCCAGGAGGTGTGCTGTGACAGGATATGGTAATATTATGCCACATGGCACCGGGACCCATCTCCATAGGGGGGTATATGGAGAACACACTCTTGGGGTGTGTTGTAGCCGGATATGGCAGGATGTGAGTGCATGACACTGGTTCCAGGACCCTGACTCCTAGGGGATATTTAGGGAGGATACACCCGAGGGGGGTGTTACACCCGAGGGGGGTGTTCTGTGTACATAGTATGTGGCCGTGGGACCTTGGTATAAAAATACATTTTTTTACATGCTATTTACAGTGGTTTTATCCTGAAATGGTATATTCTTGATATACTATATATGGCAATTGCTTCCAAAATTTATTTTGAGCATATGATGCATGTTTTGATAACATGATAAATGTATCTGAAATATGGAGCTTGGCAGATATTTATTGTGGAAAAATTTAGTTTATAAAAGCATGAAGTGATTAAATTACATTATAGTTGGCTTACTTATTGAGTGTGAGCTCATTTAAATCTCACAATATTTTTTCAGAGCCACAGAACTGAAGATGGGGGTATGGGGTAGTTGAAGCAGCTATCAGAGTGACTTAGATCCAGTACTTTGTTGTAACCCCATTGAGTTATGTATTTTGGCATGTAGTCTAAAACGTATGATTATGGTTTGTATTAAGAACCATTTAAATTGGACGAATTATAATTATTACCCCTTCTTGTATTAAATGTTATATTTCGGGACGCCTTGCATGCCCGGCATGCGGCGGGTTGCCACCTCTAGATCCAATATAGGGTCTGGGGCGTGACAGCTTATGTGGTATCAGAGCCTAGGTTTAACCTTAGGGACAAACACCAGGTGACACTAGGCAGAACATTAGGATTACATTGGGAGGGTGATAACTTTATTACAAATTTCAAGTAATATATTTTGGAAGCCTGAATTTTGTGGTTTACAAGGATATTGACTGGAACCTAACTCTGGCAGGAGTTAAGGATGCCATGTCGCACTAGGAGTCTGCGGCCTATTGGGAACTCTCAGGGTGGTGACTCGGGCCAGCAGGGAGGCCAGCAAGCTTCCGGAGGCTCTGGTTCCGTTAATTTAGCTGATAATGATCAACCACAATTTCAAGCCTAGTTGCTTCAGACTCTGGCGGGAATGTCGCAGGCTATGCAAGCCATGCAGCAACAAATTCAGCAAATCCAGCCTGCTCGGCCTACCTCTCCCGCTCCGCAGCCTGCTCAGTCGGCTCCATCCCAGCCCTGGCGGGGAGGGGGCCGGAGCTTTGCTGAGTTCAAGAGCTTGGCCCCTGCTCCCTTTTGTGGATCCACTAACCCTACCGATGCTGAAAAATGGATGAGGGAGATGGAGAAAGCCTTTGCAGCTCATGGTAGCCAAGAGGAGGAGCGAATCAGATTTGCTACCTACCTCCTTCAGGGGGAGGCATATGATTGGTGGCTACTTGTGGAGCAGCGAATGGATGGACGGACTGTTTCCTGGGGAGAGTTTAAGGAAGTCTTCTATGACAAATACTTCCCCAATAGTGTGCAGAGGCAGATGCAGTCGAAATTTGTCAAACTGGAGCAAGGAAATCTCTCTGTGGCGCAGTATGAAGCCGAGTTTACCCGGTTGGCTCGGTTTGCTCCAGACATAGCCGCCACTGAGAGAGCCAAGATTATCAAGTTCACCGAGGGACTGAGGCCTAGACTGATGCAAGCAGTCAATGCCTTTGAACTCTCCACATTCAGTGCTGTGGTGAACAAGGCCCTGGTGATTGAGAGAGATATGGGTGTGGTCCATAAGCAGTGGGAGCAACAACAGAGGAAGAAGAAGGGGCCTCCTTCTGGCCAGTCTTCAGGACAGGCCAAGAAGAAAGGTCCTTATCAGGCCCCCTCAGGACCGAAGAGTACAGAAACTCGTTGCCCTCAATGCGGAAACTCCCATCCAGGCAAGTGGTGCCGCGGAACGGCTGGTGCCTGCTTCATATGTGGGCAGGTGGGTCACAAGATGACCACTTGTCCCCTTCGGAGGGATCAGCGGCCTCCTGCGGATCAAGGCAGAGGCCAGCAACAGCAGCCTAGGATCCAGGGAAGAGTCTTTACTCTACACAACAGGATGCTGCCGCTTCCAACTCCGTTGTGACAGGTACGCCTGTTACTTAAGTACTCGTTTATGATTACTTCATTCATATGCAATGGGATGCATTGATCATGAATGATAGAAGTATTGTTAAACCTCATGACATCTAAGATAAACTAAATTTTGTGACCAGGTATAATTAAAGTAGGCAATGCTTATGCTCAATTCTTAGTAGATCCGGGTGCCACGCATTCATTTGTATCTGGCACATATCTCGCTAAGGATGAATCTTTGACACCCGTTCCCCTAGAGCAGGAGTTGTGCATTGCTCTCCCAAATGGTGATGTTATGAGGGTAGACTCAGTATGCAGATCTTGCCTGATTAACAGGGAGATAGGAGATTGAAGGCCGATCTAATCGTCCTCCCATTAAAATCATTCGATGTCATCCTTGGGATGGACTGGTTGGCCTCCTATCATGCTTCAGTAGACTGTTTCAGGAAGATGGTGATCTTCAAAATTCCTAATCAACCTGAATTCAGTTTTACTGGGAGTTAGGAGCATCTGGCCTCGGTGTTCGTGTCAGCCCTACAGGCCGCAAAGTATTTGAAGAAGGGTAGCCAAGGGTTTCTTGCTGTGATCAAAGATCTTCAGCAGGATGAGGTCAAGTTGGAGGATATTCCAGTGGCTCAGGAATTTCCTGATGTATTCCCAGATGATTTGACCGAATTGCCCCCAGATCGGGAGGTTGAGTTCACTATTGATTTGGCCTCTGACACTGGACCTATATCCAAAGCCCCATACCATATGGCCCCAGCTGAGCTAAAAGAGTTGAAGAGCCAATTGCAGGAGCTCCTTGACGGGGATTCATCAGACCTAGTGTATCTCCTTGGGGTGCTCCAGTATTATTTGTCAAAAAGAAAGATGGAAGTCTTCGGCTCTGCATTGATTACCGAGAAATCAATAGGGTAACAGTGCGGAACAAGTATCCTCTGCCAAGGATTGATGATCTATTTGATCAACTCCAAGGAGCTCGGGTATTCTCGAAGATTGATCTTCGGTCAGGATACCATCAACTCAAGGTCAAGGCTGGGGATGTGCTTAAGACAGCATTCAGGACTAGGTATGGCCACTACGAGTTCTTGGTGATGCCGTTTGGGTTGACTAATGCCCCGGCAGCATTCATGGACTTGATGAACAGAATCTTTAAGCCATACTTGGACCAGTTTGTGGTGGTGTTCATTGATGACATCCTGGTGTATTCTAAAAGCCAGGAGGAGCATGTGGACCACCTGAAGATTGTTCTGCAAACTCTTCGGGAGAAAAATCTTTATGCCAAGTTGCAGAAGTGTGACTTCTGGTTAAGCCAAGTATCATTCTTGGGTCATATAATATCTAAAGATGGCATATCTGTGGATCCAAAGAAGATTGAGGCAGTTGTTAACTGGTGTAGGCCTTCCAATGTGTCTGAAATAAGAAGTTTTGTGGGGCTGGCTGGATATTATCACAGATTTGTGGAAGGCTTCTCTCGCATTGCTCTACCCCTGACTCGCTTGACCCAAAAACAAGCAAAGTTTGATTGGACTGAGGAGTGTGAGAGAAGTTTTCAGGAACTGAAGCAACGCCTAGTATCAGCCCCCGTCCTTACCCTTCCGTCAGGATCTGGAGGATTCACCTTATTCACGGATGCTTCTCAGAAGGGATTGGGATGTGTTCTGATGCAAAATGAGAAGGTGATAGCCTATGCCTCTCGGCAGTTAAAGCCATACGAGCAAAACTATCCTACCCATGACCTGGAGTTGGCCGCCGTGATTTTTGCCTTGAAGATTTGGCGGCATTATCTGTATGGAGAGACATGTGATGTGTATACAGACCACAAAAGTCTGAAATACATCTTCACTCAGAAGGAGTTAAATTTGAGACAGAGGAGGTGGATGGAGCTACTAAAAGATTATGACCTGAACCTGCACTATCATCCAGGGAAGGCCAATGTGGTAGCTGATGCCTTGAGTAGGAAGTCCTCCTCGGAGTTAGCTTCTATGATCACTTCTCAACCTCACATCTGGAGGGACCTTGAGAAGTTGGAGGTTGGATTGCGAGTACAGCGGTCCGATGGACTTGTGGCAGCACTTGTACTCCAACCCACTCTAATAGACAGGATCAAGTCCTCCCAGAAAGAAGACTTGGACCTGCAAAAGATTAAAGAAGCTGTGAAGTCAGGGTTTCAAAATGAATTTGCTATAATGGAGGATGGATCCCTGAGATTTGAGGGCAGGCTCTGTGTGCCAAATGCGGTGGAACTAAGAGCAGAAATTCTGAGGGAGGCCCACTACTCTCCCTATACAGTGCACCCAGGAGGCACCAAGATGTACAGAGACCTAAAAGAAAATTTTTGGTGGAAGGGAATGAAAAGAGAGATTGCTCAGTATGTGGCCAAATGTTTAGTATGTCAGCAAGTGAAGGCTGAACATCAAAGGCCTGCGGGACCTCTTCAATCTCTGATGATTCCACAGTGGAAATGGGAGAAGATCACTATGGACTTCGTGACTGGTCTGCCTAAGACCCCTAGGAGTAATGATGCGGTGTGGGTCATTGTAGACAGATTGACGAAGTTAGCCCATTTCCTGCCATTCAGAGTTGGGATTTCCAGTGAGAGATTAGCCAACATGTATATTGAACAATTGTGAGGCTTCATGGTGTCCCCGTATCTATTGTATCAGATCGGGATACTAGGTTTGTGTCCCAATTCTGGAAGAGTCTTCATAGGGCTCTGGGGACCAAATTTAACTTCAGCACAGCCTTTCATCCTCAGACAGATGGGCAGTCTGAGAGGACCATACAGACCCTGGAGGACATGTTGCGAGCCTGTGTGATGGACTTGGATGGTGCTTGGGACAACCACTTATCTTTAGTGGAATTTGCTTACAATAATAGTTACCAAGCCAGTATTCAGATGGCTCCATTTGAGGCCTTGTATGGTAGAAAATGCAGATCCCCCTTATGTTGGGATGATGTAGGAGAGAGAAGATTGTTGGGCCCTAAACTGATTCGGCAGACAGTAGAGAAGGTGCAGTTGATTAAGGAACGACTCCGCACAGCTCAGAGCCGATAGAAGAGCTATGCAGATGTGAGAAGAAGGGAGCTAGAATTTCAGGTTGGAGACCATGTCTTTCTGAAGATATCACCAACCAAAAATGTGATGAGATTTGGGATTAAAGGTAAATTGAGTCCACGATACATTGGGCCATTTGAGATTCTGAGTAAAGTAGGGGAGGTGGCTTATAGCCTGACATTACCTCCAGTGCTATCTGGGGTACACAATGTATTTCATGTATCTATGTTGAGAAAGTACATTTCTGACCCCAGCCATGTGATACAGTTTGAGCCCATGCAGTTAAGGAATGATCTGACATATGAAGAGCATCCTGTGCGTATTGTGGACCGCAAGGACCAAGTCTTAAGACGACGTAGCATTCCCTATGTCAAGGTTCAGTGGAGTAACCATTCTGAGAGGGAGGCTACTTGGGAGCTGGAGGAGGAAGTGAAAAAGAAATATCCATATCTATTTGTATCTTAGTTTATGTAAATGAAAAATAATAATTCTTATAATCAAAGCTTTGGATTCTAAATGTTATATGATGTACACCAATTTCGAGGCCAAAATTTTTATAAGGAGGGAAGAATGTGAGCCCCGGATCCTCACCATGTGAGGATCCGTCTTCTTGGACCGGAGGAGGGGGAGGCGTCGCAGCCGTACCACATGCGGGCGGCTCCCCAGCACCGCGGTCAAAGAGGGCGGCACCCTCTTCTCTCAAGCACAGTGGAGGCCTCCCCACGCTGCTATAAATGGGGAGGGAGGAGGGAGCCTTCCCCTCCACCCACCACCATCAATGTGCCAGGTAAGGTTCCCCTTCTTCCACGATTTTTTTCTCTGTCAGTGAGGCAGAGGGAGGGTGAACGGGAGGAATTTCTTCCGTTACCATGCTCGGCCGCTCGAGGCGGCCGGAGGAGCGGGGAGGGGTGGTGTCCGGCCACTCGAGGCGGCCGGAGAAGGACGTTGGAGGGCCGCCGAGCGGCCCTCCCTTCTTTTGGAACCAAGCTGCTCCGCGGCTTGGTTGGGGCCCGGCGGAGTGTCCGCCGGCTCGCCGGGCCCGGGCTACTGTCGGCGGCCTCCACCGGCGCTGGGGCAGCGTCCGGTGGAGGTCCGGCCGGCCATCAGGGCCGGCCGAGCCACCGGCACGGGTGGCAGCCGTGGCGGGCAACGGAAGAGAGAGAGAAATAGAGGAAGAGAGAGAGGGGGAGGAGCTCGGCCACGCGGCGGCCGGCTCCGGGCCGGTCGGCGGTGGCCGAGCCCCTCCGGGAAGTGGCCGGCGGCGGCCCCAGCCGCCGGCACAATCCTTCCCCTGTTTCGATCGAAACAGGGGAAGCGGGGTGATAGGGGGAGCGGGCCGATTCGGGCTGTTCCCCCCTTTTTGGGCCCGATTGGACCGTTTCGCGTGCCACTTTTGGGCCGCGATTTGAACACTGTATTGGGTCAAAAATGGAAAAATAAAAATATGCCCTGGATCAGTGTTGATTCTAGTTTCTGGGGGTATTTTTATTTTCCCATTTGGGCTTATGTAGTGGGAGATATTCAAGCCCCAAGTTGGCCCCGGGATTAAAATTGGATAGAGCTAAAAGCTATTTTGATATGCTACTTTTGGGGACTAAAAGTTGGGAAATTGATGCTGTAGGTATCCAGGTGCTTAAATAGCCGAATTACATCTTTGGATTAGCACCAGGAGGTAAGTAAGTCATTTATCATAATTTTTATAAATTATTAAAATATAAAATTATGTATTTAAATGTTATATTATTATATGCATTATTTGAAAAATAAGAAATGGATTGGTATTATTATTTGTAAATGAGCCTTTGCTATGATTAGTTTATTATTTATTATATTTTATAAATAATTGGGTGTCTATGTGGACAACTGATCAATTGGCATGACTTTGAAATTGTTAAAGGTTTTATAAATATACATGTGTATGTGACATGTTTTTATGAAAAGTATATGGATTGCATTTTTGCAACGATACATGCTATTTAGCAAATGATACTTTGTGTATATGATGATATGTCCCACTATGGTCCGCTATGATATGGTATGATGTGATATGTTGCATGACTCACTTGGCACCGAGACCCAACTCCATAGGGGGTATATGGAGCACACACACCCAGGAGGTGTGCTGTGACAGGATATGGCAATATTATGCCACATGGCACCGGGACCCATCTCCATAGGGGGGTATATGGAGAACACACTCTTGGGGTGTGTTGTAGCCGGATATGGCAGGATGTGAGTGCATGACACTGGTTCCAGGACCCTGACTCCTAGGGGATATTTAGGGAGGATACACCCGAGGGGGGTGTTACACCCGAGGGGGGTGTTCTGTGTACATAGTGTGTGGCCGTGGGACCTTGGTATAAAAATACATTTTTTTACATGCTATTTACAGTGGTTTTATCCTGAAATGGTATATTCTTGATATACTATATATGGCAATTGCTTCCAAAATTTATTTTGAGCATATGATGCATGTTTTGATAACATGATAAATGTATCTGAAATATGGAAGCTTGGCAGATATTTATTGTGGAAAAATTTAGTTTATAAAAGCAAGAAGTGATTAAATTACATTATAGTTGGCTTACTTATTGAGTGTGAGCTCATTTAAATCTCACAATATTTTTCAGAGCCACAGAACTGAAGATGGGGGTATGGGGTAGTTGAAGCAGCTATCAGAGTGACTTAGATCCAGTACTTTGTTGTAACCCCATTGAGTTATGTATTTTGGCATGTAGTCTAAAACGTATGATTATGGTTTGTATTAAGAACCATTTAAATTGGACGAATTATAATTATTACCCCTTCTTGTATTAAATGTTATATTTCGGGATGCCTTGCATGCCCGGCATGCGGCGGGTTGCCACCTCTAGATCCAATATAGGGTCTGGGGCGTGACAATAGCAGAACCAAGACCAATAATTTCCAGGTGGTGGAAATATATGCCTCCGGGATTTGGAATTAAGATTAAAAGAAAATAACAACAATTGAGATACCTTTCACTTTGTACATCGCCTTTGGTGCACCAAGTCCTACTTGATCTACCTATTAAAAAATATTAAGACAACTTTACGACATTCCGAGGAAAAACTTACGACACCTAGTTTTAAGCTTACCGTAGTTATAAAATTAAAACATCCGTTTAAAAAGCAAAAAAAATTATGACACCCCAGTTGTAAACTTACGCAGTTATAAAATTACGACATCCCTTAAAAAAATGTGTCTGTACATATTCCAAAAACATTTCACGTCAAAATTAAGACACTCATTAAGAAAAGAAAGCAAAAAAACCATACGATACCTTAGTTTTAAACTTACGACACCGTAGTTATAAAACCAAGACACCCATTAAGAAAGCAAACACCCTATTCGTAAAACTAAGACACTAATTAAGAAAGCAAAAAATACACTCTAGTTTTAAACTTATGACACCGTAGTTATAAAATCACGACACCTACTTACATAAATTCTAAAAAAAGCTGGTATTAATACACGTCACGTCAAAATTAAGATACCCATTAAGAAAGCAAAAAAACTTACAATACCCTAGCTTTAAACTTATGATACCGTAGTTATAAAATTAAGACACCCATTAAGAAAGCAAAAAAATTTTACGACATCCTAGTTTAAACTTACGACACCAAGTTTTAAACTTAAGACACCCATTTAGAAAAGGTATCTCTACACAAATTAAAAAAAAAGCTGAACGGGTATTAATTCACGTCAGACGGCTTTTTTTTTGGAATTTGTGTACAAATATCTTTTCTGAATGGGTGTCGTAAGTTTAAAACTAGGGTGTCGTAAGTTTTTTTGATTTCCGAACGGGTGTCTTAACTTTATAACTACAGTGTCATAAACTTAAAACTAGGGTGTCGTAAGTTTTTCCTTCGAAATGTCGTAAAGTTGTCTTAACATTTTTTAATGGGTGTCGTGCGTATGTGGACCAATAAAAAGGAATGGTGCAGCCCACGTAGGACTTGCTACACCGAAGGCAGTATACAAAGACTTTTCCCAGCTTAAAAGGTATCAAAGGGTTCTGAGAAAAATTTGGGCCGGCTCAGGTTATCTACATGGACTTTTGAAACAACAATTGTCAAGGAAAACACTTGCTGCATGGGAGGGTGGTGCAACAAGCACACTAGAGATGGTAATGGCTTGAGGA
The DNA here is from genome assembly GCA_900491605.1 of Calamus simplicifolius. NCBI lineage: Eukaryota > Viridiplantae > Streptophyta > Magnoliopsida > Arecales > Arecaceae > Calamus > Calamus simplicifolius. The sequence continues at coordinate 78,811 of UESW01004513.1, forward strand.
TGGCTCGGGGCAACCTCTACCGGCTCCGTTCCTACTAGAAAAAATGTCCCCGTTCCTCATCCCATTAAGCCGTTATAGTTAACGGAGCAGGGACGAGGATACTTGGCCGGGTAAACAGGTACTAACTGGATATCTGTTTGGCCGTTTACATAAAAAATAAAATTATTTTATAGAAACGAAGAGACAGGAGAATGATTCAAACGTGTTTTACTATATATATTTTATTTATTTTTAATTTTTTAATATTTAATATTTAATATATATATATATATTAAATTTAAATATATTATATTAAAGCTAATGGGGACAGGGATGGATAAACGGGGATGGGGCATAGAATACCATTTTCGGACCGTTACCCGTTTAGTCGTTAACGAGTAATCCCCGTTACCCGTTAAGTCGGTTAGATCGAAGATTCTCTAATCCGTTAGAAACGGTACCAACCGAATAAATGGTCAAATAGGGAAAATTGTCATCCCTAAGCGCACATCGGGCATGCTGTTTGGCTGCACGCCCATGCCGCCAAGCATGCTGAGATTCAATGAGCCTTTTCGCGCACCATATGCATGGCGATATATGCATGCAATCGATATGCGAGGCTGGTGCACGCTTGCTGCACCATCCTCGGATGTAGCAAGTCTTTTCCCAATTGTCAAATAGCTTGGGCCATCTAACTACTGCCGGCAAAACAAAGACTGGCCGGCCTTTCAGTGGGCTTGAACATTGTGAGACTAGCTTGGCCCAAAAATAGAGAGGCGAGTGGTGTTCGGACCGAATTCACCTGGGTCAGGCCACCCCTGGAAGGGCTCAGATTCGGAGCCCAATAGCCTGACCCAGGCCATCAAGTGCCCCAACAGTAGCCGTTAATACTTAATAAGCCAGACGGCATGCAAAGAGAAAAATCCTAACATTTCTTGGCTGGTAATCTAATCGGCTTCATCAGCTAGTGAAATCCACTATTGTTAAAACTCTGTAGTGGTATATTCTGCGAGTTTTAAGTCCACAAGTTTGCGTTCGTTACCTCGACTTAAGTTCATGGTTCAACGAACAGATGTCTATTTTGTCTTTTAGGCTAAGATTTCTATGATGTGTTTCTAAGATGCTCTGAAGCCCCAACAACAACTAGCACGCCATGGGGTTTGATATTCTGTCATTGTGAATAAGGTAAGGGCAAATGCAAAGACAACTCTTAAAAATTTTCGTCTAGATATACTTAAAACTAGCCATAATACCTGCACAAATGTAAATGACAACAAAATATTTAAGATATAGTATAAATTCTTTCAGATTTTAGCATACAAATGTCTTTTTCAAGAAATTTCTTTAAGAATTTTTAGCTATGTTGCATTTTAGTATGAATAAAATTTTATTATGATAAATAAAATGCTATGATTTTAAATTTTAAAAGGCATGAGACCTTTGAATTATGGATATCATGAGATTCTTCCTTAAAAGCCAAGAATATTTATTTATTTATTTCATATCAATTTCATATATACGGAACATATCTTTATTATATTTCATAATATATCTTTTAAATTTTAGCCATTGATTTCTTGTCATGGAAGCCCAGTGATACTTACGTCACTCTATAATAGTTGATTTAAGGTATAACAAGGTGAAAAGATATCTGTTTATTAGTATAATATAATTATAATCACCTAGCATTTTTTTTCCTACTATTTGGAATCAACCTTAAATACTCTTTGTAAATTTAAATTTATTTCATAATTTTTAACATATTTTTATGATCGATTAGCAAGCTGGCATCAATTCTTGACCCTTATAAAACTTAAAATTTATAAATAAGATTTAATTTAATTTTAAAAATAGCTTATTATTAGCCTCTATTTTTTTTGGATACAGATTATTAGTAGCCTCTATTGGCTATGCACCATGTTAAAAGGTTGAGGAAATAATTCACGTAGGGCAGTGTGATGCATCAAAAGGCCTATTTTGCCGCCTATAACAGGGCATGAAGGGAACCCTCGTTGGTTGCATATCTACTAAATTTAAACTATAAAAATTAATTATAAAAAGTTTTATGCATCGTGCATGGTGCAAGATGTGCGCACATACGGTGAGAACATTTTCATTCTTTCAATGCCACATGCACAATCACCCTACATGCACGAATGCGAATCAATCACTGCATACGATGCACGTATTTCTACATTGAGTGCGGTGCGCGCATGGTGCACAAAGAATTTTTCAAACCATCTAAACTGCTATAACGAAAATGGGCTTCCACTTGGCCCAGTTAAATGCAAACCGAATGGCTTTAACCACAAAAATCAGTCTCAATCCGCCCAAGCCATTGCCCTTGATGACACTCGATCGCCGGTCTTGAACGTCGAGAAAAGAGAACTGCTTAATCAATGGATCCTCGTCGAGCTAGATGGCCTGCAAAAAGTCCCAAGACCGAAGGAGTACTCCGGTGAGGACCCTCCGACGCTCAAGTCAGTAACCGAGGTCACAGCTAAGGAAGAGCTCAAGCGAGCTCTTTAGGGGCGAGAGGAGTCCGCAAAAAGGGGGGGATCCCTCTCTGGGTGATAGATTAACGAGCGTGTAAGTTTGCATACCTGGTCCTTGAGTGGACTTACCCTTTTATAGGTAGTTGACACCTGCACGACCACATGGAGTTCCGTGAGAAAGGAATGTCTGCGGGGTTCATGGGGGTTGCGTGAATCTGGGCCGGTTGGTAGGTCCTATCCCATCGGAGAGAAAAAAACGGCAGTTGGTGAGCCAAGTCCAATCAGTCAGCGAAGCTAGCGGGTAGTTTGGTCTGGTCCCATCGGCGGCGTGGCCAGTGGGTAGTTGGGACTGGCGATGTCAGATGGCATGGGTCAGAAAGATGGCGGCTTGAACAGCCATGACCGTCCTGGGACCGACTTGGGAAAGTCGGAGCCGCCTTGGCTCTCTTGGGGATGCTGAGACCGAGCGGGCCGACTGAGAAGTCGGGGCTGACTTGGCTGTCCTGGAGATGCTGGGGGCTGAGCGAGGCCCACTGGGGAAGGTCGTGACCGACTCGGCCGACTTGGAGATGCCGGGGCCGAGCGGGGCCGACCACGGAAGGTCGGGGCCGACCCAGCCGACTTGAAGATGCCGAGACTGAGCGGGGCCGACCACGGAAGGTCGGGGCCGACCCGGCCGACTTGGAGACACCGGGGCCGAGCGGGGCCGACCAGGGAAGGTTTGGGCCGACTCGGCCGACTTGGCGACGCCGAGGCCGAGCGGGGCCGACCAGGGAAGGTCGGGGCCGACCCGGCCGACATGGAGACGCCGGGGCCGAGCGGGGCCTACCAGGGAAGTTCGGGGCCGACTTAGAGACGTCGGGGCTGAACGGGCCGACCAGGGAAGGTCGGGGCCGACTCGGCCGACTTAGAGACGCCGGGGCAGGGCCGCCTTAACCTTTTGATTTTGCCATGATTGCCCTCATGGATGCATTAGCCACATAAGATACCCCCCGCCCCTGAGCACGGAGGGCCATGCGTCTGCTGTCTTTTGGGCGAAAGGGGAGCGAAAATTCAAAAAATGATTGCTCCTCAGTGCGCTTTCAAAACTGGTGAGCTCGCGCATTCTCCCGAGGCAGTGTCGCTTCAAAAATCATTCACAATCATGCGTTAGGTGGGAGCTAACGTTGGCGCTGGACGCCTTGATGAGAGCGCCCATCGGAGGATGGGAAAAAGGTGGGGGTTATCATTGCTTCTCCACTTTCTATGCTCTGTGATTGGTCGGGGATCACGCTCCTCGGGACGAATCAAAGCGGTACATCTCGGGCACAGGCAAGATTGCCGGAGGATAGCTCGTGGCGTAATAGAAGTGTGCCACATGGCGGGGCCTCGGGCGTTGCCGTTTGGAGATGGGGGGTATAAAAGCACCCCGAGGGCATGGGAAAAGCTTTTACACTGCTAGCGCTTTCTTCCAGCTTTCTCTTCTCGAGTTCCTCTACGACATGAGCCCTTCTGTCTTCGGGCTCCTTTTGATTCCCAGGTTAGTTTCATCCTTCGTCTTACCCATGGACCGTCGTGCTGTTAGGGAGGTGTTGCCCAGGTGTAGTAACCCAAGAGGGAGGGTAAATTGAGTATTTTAAAATTAATTACTAGCGCAGATATGTGCTTAATCACTAGTTAAAAATTAGTTCGCAGCGGTGTAGTGGAGTGCACGAAACAAAATCACACACAATAAGCAATCACAAACACAAGAGGGTTTATAGTGGTTTGGTGCCAAACTCGGCTCCTACGTCCACTCCCCAAAAACCCTTTGGGAATTTCACTAATTATATCACAACGATTACAACCCCTAGCCTTTCCGGTTAGTACTCTTGTTTCATGGTACAAGGCAGCCAAACCCCTAGCCTTCCCGGCTAGTCCTCTTGTTTCATGGCACAAGGAAGCCAAGCCCCTAGCCTTCCCGGCTAGTCCTCTTGTTTAACAGCACAAGGAAGCCAAACAACAATCTTAGGGTTATCTCTAACCCTATTACAAAGAATTTCAGAATAGATAACAAATAGCTCCTAACTTGAGCAAATATTCAAAGAATACTTTATAAATTTGAAGCAAATCTGCAGCAAAGAATGTGGATATCCGAGGTAGCTGAGACCTTTGAATGCTTCACCGAATCTGGACGACTTGAGTAAGGATTGAGATTTGTCAACTTCAATGCACAAGAACTTACTTTCCAACACTCCAAAAAATATGCAATGAACACTTTCTTTTTGATTTCTTTCTTCTCTTTTTCTTTTTCTGATTTGTCAAAATTCGTCGTGTTCTTCTGATCACATCTATTTAAACCAAACAAAAACATGTCCGTTAGATATATTGGTAATAAGAGGAAATAAAAACAGGAAGAAATATAACCGTTTGAGTTTATTTCCCTAAATATTGATTGCATTTAATCCTTTGGCAAAGAAAGATCTCTCTCAAACACTAAAAGAAAAAGTCAATAACCATAAAAATAGAAATATAATTAAAGAGAGAGAGAGCATTTAAGATTTGGGAGAGGTGGTTGGTTGGAAATAATTTCCAGCAACTCTTCTTAAAAACGTGCGGCCATGGAGGAAAAAGGGAAGAGCTCTAAGCTAGCTAAGCACACAAAGTTAGCTAGCTAGCTAACATGTCTCCACGGCTACAAGGAATCGGCCACAATCCAAAGAGAAATAAAGTAGCTAGCTAACAAGCTAGCTCAATTCAATATCTACATGGCTAGGTAAAGAAACCAAGAGAAAATAGTTAGCTTTAGAGCCAAGGTTTCATGCATAATAGAAAAGTAGTTAGCTTCCCAGCTAGCTACTTAGAAAGTTAACTCTACCATGCTAAAAAGTAGTTAGCTTGTTAGCTAACTCAATTCAAAATCATGCGCCCAGGGAATGAAAAGTTTTGTTAAAGTAGTTAGCTTGTTAGCTAACTAGATAAAAAGCAAACTCATTCATGATAAAAGTAGCTAACTTATTAGCTAACTCCATGCAAAAGTTTCATGCAACGTGGAGGGAGAAAAGAAAAAGTAGCTAGCTGTTAAGCTAACTGCTTTCAGAATTCATTCGGCCAAGAGTAACAGGAGAACAATCTAGCTAGCTTATTAGCTAACTTAGTTAAAGTTTCATGCAAACCGTCCAAGGGGAAGCTAGCTTGCCAGCTAGCTTGAATTAAACTCCATTCGGTGAAGAGAATCTGCAGGGAAAAATAGTTAGCTCTAAGGAACATCAAGCCAACTCATGAAGCTAACCAGCTAGCTGCCTAGCTAGCTGATTCCAAGAACCATTCGGCCAACAAAAAATTCTGCAGTAAATAGTTAGCTTACAAAGGTTAACAGATTAGCTAAGGAGAGGAGAGAAGTTAGCTCACAAGCTAACTTAATATAGAGTCCATTCGGCCAGCTTGTTACAAGGAAGAATAGCTAGCTTACAAGCCAAGTCAAATTGTTCATGGTTCGGCCAGGCTTATTTGTGAGAGGAAAAATGGTTAGCTAGCAGGTGGAGGAAGCTAGATAAGGAAGGAGTAAGCTAGCTCACATGGTCATGCAATAATCCAAGGAATAAAGAATCAATTAGCTATATTCAAGGTAAGAGAAAATAAGCTTCTATGCAACAAATAAAATTTTACTTGATAAGGCTCACCTGTACGTCACTTGTACATCCCTGCAATAATCTTAATAATGAACTTAGTCTTAATTATTTTGTAATCATCAAAATCAATCTAGGGGCCAACAATCTCCCTCTTTTTGATGATGACAAAAACATACAAAACCATTAAGCATAAACCATTAAGTATGCAAAAAAATATGTAATCTCCCCCTGAATATATTAATCTCCCCTTGAATAATGGAGTGCATGACTTTCTCCATAATTTTATTTTATGCATTATTCTTCTCCCCCTTTTTGTCATTGATCAAAAAAATGATTTGAGGAATATGCAATAATCCAACGCACAATTCATGAAGAAAGGATGCATACAATAATCATATTAAGGCAAACATAATACATTGTCAAGTCAAGCATAGGATAAATATTACAAACCATTGTCCTAAACATTCATCACTCATAAGATAAATGTTACAAGCATGACACAAAACATAGAACAAACATAATACAATATGAAGTCATTCATCATCATTTGAAGATATAACTTTAGGTTGCTTAGAGGATCCGTCCGGTCGACTAGACGATCCAGGGACATCATTTGATTGTTGCAGAGGAGGCATCCAAATATGTGGATGAGAGAACGATGCACCAGGAGTTGAGGCAGCAGTGAGGCCAATGTAGGTTTCCACGAGACTGTTAAGCTTCACGGTAGATACGTTCAGGTGATCAAAAGCATTCGATGCATCCTTAGTTTGGCTTTCATTAGATCTCATTTGATAAGTCACCCATTCAGCTTTAGTTTCAAAGTTTTCCAACTTGGATTTCATTAGGTCGACTTCTTTCAAAACACGATCCATCAAAGAGTCATTGTGGAAGAACACACGGCTATTAAGAACACCAACATCATGAACAAGTTGTTTTTGAGTCATAATTAATTGGAAGAGAGTTTCAAAAGCTGAGGAGATATGGGGTACCATAGTGAAGTCATTAATAGATGAATTACTGTCACTGGTACTCCGATTTGATACAGCAATGGAAAGTTCACGGATAATCCGCTGAATCTGATCTTCACTGATTAGCACGGTAGGAAGAGTAGGAGTTAGTTGTTATATCGATTTGAAGATTCAGGAATATCAGGAGGTTCATTTAAAAACGGATTTGGTTCAGTCATTCCAGCTAAGAATTGATTGGGTTGATGATAATCAAAATTAAAGAAGTTTAGAGGAGAACAAGCAGGTGGAGGTGGATCTGAAGGTACTAAATTTGTTGGTTGAAGAGTAGGTTTATCACCAGTTCTAGACCTAACTTTAGTCCATATACGATTTCATTTAGCATAATCCATACGAAGGAGGGAATGAGCATTAAATATATCAGTATGACGTAATGCTACATTCGTTTCTCCTTTGAGTTTCACATGGTGAAATTCAAACTCATATGTGAGAAACATCCCGTATGGTAATGCAGCTTTAGATCTACCTACAGCTTCTTTCATAATTATCATCATTAATTCAGGAAAGTTTAAAGGAGTTTCTTATAATATATCAAACATTATACCTATATCTCTATCAGTTACAACATTAAACGATCCAGCACGAGGAGCAAAAATCTTTGCAATGATGCTATGTAGCAATCTATTTTCAACAGATAATATGTTTGCATCAAGATTCACTATATTAGCATCATTATCCTCTAAGCCTAAAATCGTTGCAATTTTATAATTTCTTTCACTTGAGAAGTTTACTAGAACACCATTTGATGGAATACCTAAGGCGGAACCTAGCATTTCATTATCAAATTGGATTTTGGGAGATTACTCTTACACAACATGGTACAAGCCATTTCTTCTAAAGTTCTGTTCTTTCTTTCTACTACTCCATTTTGTTGAGGTGTTCTGGGTGCAGAAAAATTATGTTCAATTCCATTTTCATTACAAAAATTTTCAAAATATTGATTTTCAAATTCTTTTCCATGATCACTTCATATCGATAAAACAGAAAATTTTTTTCATTTGTAATTCTTTTAAATAGTTTTTGAAATGACAAAAATGCTTCATCTTTACTAGCTAAGAATAAAACCCATGTAAAACGAAAAAAATTATCAATAACGACAAAACCATATCTTTTTCCTCCTAGACTAGTTGTTCTTGTAGGACCGAATAAATCCATATGCAAGAGTTCCAAAGGTTTAGTGGTTGAAATCATATTTTTCGATTTAAAAGATACTTGAGTTTGTTTTCCAAATTGACAAGCATCACAGATTTTATCTTTTTCAAAAGTAAGTTTTGGCAAGCCATTTACTAAATCCTTTTTGATTAATTTAGATAATACATCCATGCTTGCATGAGCTAACCTACGATGCCATAACCAACTATTATCAGTTTTATTATTCGTAGCAACTAGGCAATCAACATTTCGATAATTCAAATCAACAATGTATACATTACCATGCCTATGACCAATAAATTCATATTTTCATTTGTAGGATTTTTAACAATGCATAAAGATGATTCAAATGTAACTTTAAATCCTTTGTCACATAATTGACTAATGCTTAATAAATTATGTTTTAATCCTTTCACAAGTAAGACATTATCAATAAAAGCATGAGGTGTGATACCTATTTTTTCAATGCCAATAATTTTTCCTTGGCCATTATCACCAAAAGTAACAACACCTCTATCTTTTACCTCCAAAGTGATGAATTGAGATTCATCACCCGTCATGTGTCTTGAGTACCCGCTGTCCAAGTACCATTATCTTTTAGTTGCTCGGGTAGCAAGACACACCTGCATACATAATTTTAAGTTTTGCTCTTAGGTACCCAAGCTTTCTTGGATCCTTTTGGGTTAGTTAAAATAGTTCCTTTTGGAACCCATATTTGTTTGACTTTGTGTGTATGAAAAGTATATGCTTTGTGTCCTAATTTACCACATTTAAAGCATGTAATTTTAGTTGAATCTTCAGCATGCACATAAATATTTTTCAGAAATTTTTGTCTTTCAATAGGATTATATCCAAGACCAACTCTATTATAAACAGCCCATTGACTATTTAATATCATTTCTATTTTTTCTGAACTCAAAGTAAATTTATCAATAATTGGACTTAATTTACTCACTTCATTTTTCAAATCTTGGTTTTCCTTTAATAATAATTCATTGTTATTTGAAATTCTTTCTTTTTCAAGAATAAGTTCTTTAATTTCATTTTTCAAATTTTTGTTCTTTGAACTTAATTTTGCAAAGTCATCTATAAGTTCATAGAATGCATCATGCAATTCATCAAAAGTAAAGTCATCTAGAAAACTAGGACTTACCTCATTATCATCAGCTATGAAACATACATTGGCGACTTCAGTCTTTTCTTCATCTTATGAACTTGTTACTTCACTATCACTTCATGTAGCCAACATAGCTTTCTTCTTTATTTTCTTAAATCCTTTCTTCAATTATGGACGTTCCGGTTTGATATGTCCAGGCTTCTTGCACTCAAAGCATATAGGAGGTTCACTTCTTTTTTTTCTTTGCTATGATCTCCTTTGGTAAATTTTTTTTTTTCAAATTTCTTTCTCCTTATAAATTTCTTGAATTTTCTGGAGATAAGTGTCATTTCATCATCTTTTTCACTATCACTGGTTTCTTCCTCACTTTCCTCATCTTGAGCAGTACTCTTTAATGACATAGTCCTTTTCTTCTTTGATTCATCTTCATCATTGTGTTGTCGTTGCTGGAGTTCATGAGTCATCAAAGAACCGACCAATTCTTCAAGAGATAAAGTATTGAGGTCTTTTGCTTCTTGTATAGCAGTCACTTTTGCTTCCCATGATCTAGGTAAAGATCTTAAAATTTTTCTAACAAGATCACTGTTAGCATAAGATTTTCCCAAACTTTTCAAACCATTAATGATATCAGTAAATCTAGTAAACATATCAGTGATATTTTCAGCTGAATCCATCTTAAATAATTCATACTTATGAACAAGCATATTAATTTTGGATTTCTTGACTTGATTAGTACCCTCATGGGTGACTTCAAGTCTATCCCAAATCTCTTTAGTAGACATGCAAGTAGATATATGGTTAAACTCATTTGCATCAAGAGAACAATAAAGAACATTCATAGCTTTTTGTTGACCCAATTATTGATTTTGATGATTAACAAAACTATTTGAGTATAACATTTGAAGTTACTAATGATTTTGGTTAAGTTTTTCAGTTTATGATTTGATTTATTAATCAAAATCACAAGACAAATCAAGTTCTAGTTCGAATCTAATGTCAAGGTAAGATTGCAGACATTAGAGTCGACACATGGAATTGCAGAGTCGACTCCAGAAATCGGCATAGACTTTAGAGTCGACACCTGGACTGTTAGAGCCAACTACAATAGAAAGACAGAACGATGGTTTTTCTAGTCACGACTTAGAGTCGACACCTGGACTATTAGAGTCGACTCCAGAAGATTTTTGTGTCAACCCCATAAAAGTCAGAGACGACTCCAGATCGAGCGGATTGGAGATTTTCGATTTAGAGCTGACTCTAGAAAAGTTAGAGTCGACTCCAGATTATCAGAAACGACTCCAGAACTGTCAGAACGTCTCTAAACTTTATTTTTATCTTTTTAATCCCAACGGCTATTACCTTATTTGGTTCTAATCCCTCTTACACTTGTTTCTAATGGATAGTTTTTAGCTATTTATGGATTAGGAAGGGTCTATAAGAAGGAGTTTGTGTTGTATCCAAAAAAATAAGAAGAGGAAGAAAAGAAGAGAGGAAAAAGAGAGATAAGAAAAACAAGAGTGAAATTCATCAGAAAATCAAAAGAGAAAAGAGGAAAGATTCGAAAGGAAAGATTATACTGATTTCCCAACAGAAAAGAGAGAGATTTCTAGCTTTCTTAGTTCTATTTTGAAGAAATTTCAAAAGAAGAAGCAAGCCCTAGTTTTCTGATCTTTGAGCTTCAAGAGCATACTGAAGGAAGATCCACTCAAGAGAAGAGAAAAAGCAAGCCATCAAGATCTACAAATCAGGCTTTGATTCCTATCTTTTTATCTTTGTTCTATCATTGTATATTTGCTCATTGGAGGAGCTCTTGATTTGTAAAACGTTATTGTTTGCTGGGTCAATCAGGGGATTGATTCAGTTGAGGTTGTTAGCCTTGTGCAAGCAGTTGCTTGAGTTGTAAGGTTTTGTGCTGGTGAGCCTTGAAAACCAGCTGGGTTCATTGTGCACCCGGGAAAACAATAAGTTCGAGTTGTGAGCTTGTAAAACAACTCTGCTGTAATCAGATTGATTATAGTGTGGACCCAAGAGGTACTTGGGAGTGGATGTAGGTGTAGGTACACCGAACCACTATAAAATTCTTATGTTTGCAGTGATTGTTTTCTTGTCTCTAACTCTCTATCTGTGCATACTTTATTTTAATTCGTGTACATCTAAGTTTTCACTTCCGCTAGGGGATTATTTTTAAAAAGAGTTTAATTTTTGAAAAACCCAATTCCCCCCCCCCCCCCCTTGGGTTGCTATCTAGACCAACACTTTTGCATTTAATTGAGCTAATTTCTTATCTTGCTCATCCCATTCTGATTCAGGCTTTGCAATATCAATATTATCAATCTTAACAGTGGGTGTGTGTGGTCCATTAATTATGATTCCCCATAAATCATAATCAAGTGCTTGAATGAAGATTTTCATTCGTGCTTTCCAATATGCGTAATTTGTTCCATTGAACAAAGGTGGTCTATTAGTTGATTGTCCTTCAGTCAACATAGATCCCATTTGGATTACTACAGATCTTTAGCTTCAACCTTTTCAAAGCTATAGAAATCAAGAGCACGCTGCTCTGATACCACTTGTTGCCCAGATGTACTAACCCAAGAGAGGGGGGGGGGGGGGTAAATTGGATATTTTAAAATTAATTACTAGCGTAGATATGTGCTTAATCACTGGTTAAAAATTAGTTCGCAGCGGTGTAGTGAAGTGCATGAAACAAAATCACACACAATAAGCAATCACAAACACAAGAGGGTTTATAGTGGTTCGGTGCCAAACTCGGCTCCTACGTCCACTCCCCAAAAATCCTTTGGAAATTTCACTAATCGTATCACAACAATTATAATCCCTAGCCTTCCCGGTTAGTCCTCTTGTTTCACGGCACAAGGCAGCCAAACCCCTAGCCTTTCCGGCTAGTCCTCTTGTTTCACGGCATAAGGAAGCCAAGCCCCTAGCATTCCCGGCTAGTCCTCTTGCTTAATGGTACAAGGAAGCTAAACAACAATCTTAGGGTTATCTCTAACCCTATTACAAAGAATTTCAGAATAGATAACAAATAGCTCCTAACTTGAGCAAATATTCAAAGAATACTTTACAAATTTGAAGCAAATCTGCAGCAAAGAATGTGGATCTCCAAGGTAGCTGAGACCTTTGAATGCTTCACCAGATCTGGACGACTTGAGCAAGGATTGAGATTTGTCAACTTCAATGCACAAGAACTTGCTTTCCAATAGTCCAAAAAAATATGCAATGAACACTTTCTTTTTGATTTCTTTCTTCTCTTTTTCTTTTTTCGATTTGTCAAAATTCGTCATTGTGTTCCTCTGATCACATCTATTTAAACCAAACAAAAATATGTCCGTTAGATACATTGGTAATAAGAGGAAATAAAAATGAGAAGAAATATAACCATTTGAGTTTATTTTCCTAAACATTGATTACATTTAATCCTTTGACAAAGAAAGATCACTGTCAAACAACAAAAGAAAAAAGTCAGTAACCATGAAAATGGAAATATAATTAAAGAGAGAGAGAGCATTTAAGTTTTGAGAGAGGTGGTTGGTTGGAAATAATTTTCAGCAGCTCTTCTTGAAAACGTGCGGCCATGGAGGAAAAGGGAAGAGCCCCAAGCTAGCTAAGCACACAAAGTTAGCTAGCTAGCTAACAGGTCTCCACGGCTACAAGGAATCAGCCACAATCCAAAGAGAAATAAAGTAGCTAGCTTGTCAAGGAATCAGCCAAAAACCAAAGAGAAATAAAGTAGCTAGCTAACAAGCTAGTTCAATTCAATATCCACACGGCTAGGTAAAGAAAGCAGGAGAAAATAATTAGCTTAGAGCCAAGGTTTCATGCATTAATAGAAAAGTAGTTAGCTTCCCAGCTAGCTACTTAGAAAGTTAACTCTACCATGCTAAAAAGTAGTTAGCTTGTTAGCTAACTCAATTCAAAATCATGCGCCCAGGGAATGAAAAGTTTTGTTAAAGTAGTTAGCTTGTTAGCTAACTAGATAAAAAGCAAACTCATTCATGATAAAAGTAGCTAACTTGTTAGCTAACTCCAAGCAAAAGTTTCATGCAACGTGGAGGGAGAAAAGAAAAAGTAGCTAGCTGTTAAGCTAACTGCTTTCAGAATTCATTCGGCCAAGAGTAACAGGAGAACAATCTAGCTAGCTTGTTAGCTAACTTAGTTAAAGTTTCATGCAAACCGTCCAAGGGGAAGCTAGCTCGCCAGCTAGCTTGAATTAAACTCCATTCGGCCAAGAGAATCAGCAGGGAAAAATAGTTAGCTCTAAGGAACATCAAGCCAACTCATGAAGCTAACCAGCTAGCTGATTCCAAGAACCATTCGACCAACAAAAAATTCTGCAGTAAATAGTTAGCTTACAAAGGTTAACAGGTTAGCTAAGGAGAGGAGAGAAGTTAGCTCACAAGCTAACTTAATATAGAGTTCATTCGGCCAGCCTGTTACAAGGAAGAATAGCTAGCTTACAAGCCAACTCAAATTGTTCGTGGTTTGGCCAGGCTTATTTGTGAGAGGAAAAATGGTTAGCTAGCAGGTGGAGGAAGCTAGCTAAGGAAGGATTAAGCTAGCTCACATGGTCATGCAATAATCCAAGGAATAAAGAAGCAATTAGCTATATTCAAGGTAAGAAAAAATAAGCTTCTATGTAACAAATAAAATTTTACTTGATAAGGCTCACCTGTATGTCACTTGTACATCCCTGCAATAATCTTAATAATAAACTTAGTCTTAATTGTTTTGTAATCATCAAAATCAATCTAGGGGCCAACATGAGGGTAAGAGGCCCATAGTAGAGTCTTCCCATTCCGATAGTGAAGACCAAACCCCCTCAGTCAACCAGGTGCCTCGGCCGGTGGATGGCATTACCATCTGCGATCGACCGACGGCAACCGAACCTTCGTCCATCTCAGCTCCCCCTATTAGGGTGGTTCCTGTGTCTTCCCATCGTCCGACACCACCTCCGGTGGTGGGCCTTGTTCGAGCAGGTCCGGCGGGAGTGGCCTCAACCATGACCCCTGAGGATGTGGAGGCCATCAGGGCTAGGTACATAGTTCTCAGTTTCATCCGCCTGTCCGCACCGGGGCCAGAAGATAGAGTGACCTTCTCCCACCCCAGTCGGGTCGCTCTATACGAGGAGTTTTTTCGGTGTGGGCTGCGCCTCCCTTTCCATCCCTTTTTTCTGAACCTTTTAGATAGGTATAGGTTAGTACCGATGCAGTTGACTCCGAACTCGATTCGGATCATCTGCGCTTTTGTCATTCTTTGCTGCTTCCAGGGGGCCCGGGCAAAACTGTCACTATTTTGGGCTTTCTATAAGCTCCGCCGCCAAGGTGAGGGGGCCTGGTGGGCATTCACTGCCAGGTCGGGTAGAGCCTTCCCCTTAGGTCTCCCGTCCAAGATTAAGGGGTAGAAATCTTGATTCCTTTTTGTCCATGTCGAGGGGGTGAGGGCTGATTGGAGAGAGCCGGACACCAGCTCTAATGATAATGCCACAGTGGGGGAGAGGGATAGGAAACTCTTTACCCAGCTATCCACCTGCGAAATCCCTGGCTACAAGGAACTCTTGTCCGAGGAGAACTTGTTTGAGGCCAAGTTGGCCCCAACGGTTGGTGAGCACAACGCTCGACTCTTCCTATCTCGACCCGAAGTTTATTGTACACTGTTGCTGACGTTTATCGTTTTTTGGTGCAGCGATGAGGTTTTTCGCCAGCAAGTTTGAAGCCGCCCTGCGGCAAAAGAGGCAGGTGGTAGGAGAAGCGGCGAGGCCGGCGAAGAAGGCTCGAAAAAGGGAGTAGGCCAAGCCGACTCAAGTTGCTGAAGCTCTCGCGGCTCCAATGCTCGCGGAGGAGCCGGCCGAGGAAATGCCAGCTGGAGGAGTGGTCCCGGGGCCGGCCGGGACCGAAGTAGAGGAAGGTGAGATCCCGGCCACCACTGAAGCAGCCGTGGTGATCTTGGATCTCGAGGAGGAAGCCCCTGCCGCTGCTGACGCGCCCAAGGCGGGGCAGGTTACAATCGCTATCGGCCCTCCGGCTGCCACGGAG
Organism: Calamus simplicifolius; assembly: GCA_900491605.1. Lineage (NCBI taxonomy): Eukaryota > Viridiplantae > Streptophyta > Magnoliopsida > Arecales > Arecaceae > Calamus > Calamus simplicifolius. The sequence continues at coordinate 94,222 of UESW01004513.1, forward strand.
CCAGAGGCGGAGAGGCTCCCCCAATTGCCAGAGAGGGGGAGGCAGTCGATAGAAGGTCCGAGGCTGGGGCAGAAGCAGCCAGGAAGCAGAGGGATAAGTCAAAGAGCTCATCCCAGCGATTAGCGCGCTGCCCGACTCGCCCTCGGGTCGAAGAGCCTCAGGAGGGGCCGGCGCGGCCAGCACCCAGGCTTGGTTCAATGGCGGATGCCGGGCGGGCCGCCCGTCTCCTGTCAAGGGTTCTGACTGCCGAGTCCGACGAGGAGATGCGGGGGCAGAGCCACTCCGCGATTTTGACATGGTGATGGTCTCCATCATCCAGGTAACCCTCTGGATTTTCTTCATTTTTGGACATGCTTTGTGATGCCTTAGTTTTTTCTTGCAATTAACACATTCTTCTGCTGCAGATGGCCAACGGTGCGATGGCCCTTCGCGAAGCGCTGTCCCACTCCGTGGACGCGCTCGTGAAGTGTATGGTGTGGGCCGATAAATATAAGAAGGAGAGCATGGCGCAGTCTCAGAGCCTTGTTCGACTTCATCATGAGGCCAAGGACCGGAAGGAAAATCTGGGTGGCCGAATAAGGGAGGCGGAGTGCCAGGCCGAAGTCAAGGGTAGCTGGGCCTCCACGGCCGAGGCCAAGTTGGAGCTGGTCTCGGCCAGATGGGAGGCCACCATGGCACGGTCGGAGGAGCTGGCTCGCCAGCTTCAACATGTCGAGGGACAGGACGAGGCGGCGCGTAATGAGGCCCTTGCCGCTACGCAGAGAGACGCCGCCGCGGAGAGGGCAGCGGTCGAGGTGGGCCATGAAAAGGCCGGGGCAGTGGCCCATGCTGATGAGGCCAGCGCACGTGCTGAAGAAGCCGAGGGCCGAGCCTGAGAAGCCGAGGCGCGAGCCAAGGAGGCTGAGGCGAGGGCACAGTGGGCTGAGGTGCAAACCAAGGAGGCCGAGGCCAGGCGCAGCAGGCCGAGGCCGGGTTAGGGCAGGCCATCACCAATTACAAGTCCTCGCCGGAGTTCGAGAAGGAAGTCATCGAGGCCAGCCTCGATGCCTACATTAAGGGCTTCGACATGTGTAAGGCCAAGGTGTCTGTGGCTCTTAAAATCAACAGCTCCGAGCTCGAGGGGATCCAGCCTGGGGAACCTGACGAGGGGCCGGTGGAGGAGGATGAGGACGAGGGAGAGCTGGGCCCGAGTGAGCCCTAAAGAGTTATTGTTTCTTATTCTCTCTTTTTTCTTTTCTTTTTTTTTATAACTGGCCTCAGGCCGAATGTTGTACTTCACCTCCATTATCAATGAAGAAGAGCTTTTTGCAAAAAAGTTTTTGTGCTCTGTCTCATTCGTCTCTTCCTTTGTTTGGATCAAATATTTTCTTTTGCAACTAATGATAAGCCGGGCCCCATACCTGTTAATGAGGAGGGACATTCCTTCTGAGATGTTTCCTATTTCTAGCATTGTGCATGTTGATGATGCCATGGCCGAATCGTAGTCTTAGGTTCGCCAATGTTTGAATGTTTCTTCGAGAAATCAGCCAGCCGTGCAGAAGGCTGCTTAAGATGCCTTGGGTTGTCGCATTCTATTTGAAGGGAGATTCATCCATGCACGGATCTTCTAAGGACTTGGAATGATCCGAGGGCAACTTCGTGCCGAGGCCGAATGGCTCTCTGTTAGCTATGGTGTTGGCAAAGTCTATCTGAACCACCCCTGGGGTTTGTGCGCCGCCCGAGGGATGACTCGGCGGGTATGAAGGGCACTTCCGTGCCGGGGCCGAGTGGTGTCCCGTGGGCCGCAATGCCAGCAAGCTCCTTTAGAACCACCTCGAGGGTTTGTGTGTCGCCCAAGGGGTGATTCGGCGGGTACAGAGCCTTTAGGGTCTTAACCGACTCGGAGGCATCTCCATGCCGGGGTCGAGTGGTGTCTCATGGGCCGCGATACCGGTGAGCTCCTTTAGAACCATCTCGGAGGTTTGTGTGCTGCCCGAGCGGTGACTCGACGGGTACGGAGCCTTTAGGGTCTTAACCGACTTGGGGGCACCTCCGTGCTGAGGCCGAGTGGTGTCCCATGGGCTGCGATGCTGGCGAGCTCCTTTAGAACCACCTCGGGGGTTTGTGTGCCGTCCGAGGGGCAACTCAGCAGGTACGGAGCCTTTAGGGTCTTAATCGACCCGGGGGCACCTCCGTGCTGGGGCTGAGTGGTATCCCGTGGGCCGCGATGTCGGCAAGCTCCTTTAGAACCGCCTTGAGGGTTTGTGTTCCGTTCGAGGGACGACTCAGCAGGTACGGATCCTTTAGGATCTTAACCGACTTGGGGCACCTCCATGCCAGGGCCGAGTGGTGTCCCATGGGCCGCGATGCCGACGAGATCCTTTAGAACCACCTCGGGGGTTTGTATGCCGTCCGAGGGGCAACTTGATGGGTAAGGAGCCTTTAGGGTCTTAACCAACTCGGGGGCACCTCCGTGCGGGGCCGAGTGGTGTTCCATGGGCCGCGATGCCGGCGATCTCCTTAGAACCACCTTGGAGGTTTGTGTGCCGCCCGAGGGGCGACTCGGCGGGTACGGAGCCTTTAGGGTCTTAACCGACTTGGGGGCACCTCCGTGCCAAGGCCGAGTGGTGTCCCATGGGCCGCGATGCCGGCGAGCTCCTTTAGAACCACCTCGGGGGTTTGTATGCTTTCTGAGAGGCAACTCGGCGGGTATGGAGCCTTTAAGGTCTTAACCGACTCGGGGGCACCTCCGTGCCGGGGCCGAGTGGTGTCCCGTGGGCTACGATGCCAGTGAGCTCCTTTTTCGAGATCTGGTCCTTGGATACAAGGGAGAGTAGGCTGTGGTGCTGAAAAGGACCCTTTTATTACTCGTACTCTGGGGGGATACATCATTGATAATATTGGCGAAGGTTGTCCGCATTCCAGGTACATGGAATGGGTCGCCCGTCGAGTTCTTCTAGTCTGTATGCTCCTCGGTGGAGTGTCTCAGCGACACGATAAGGACCCTCCCAGTTGGGGGACAATTTGCCCCCCTCCATAGGCTTGGATACCTTGGCCTTTCTCAAAACTAGATCTCCATGGCGAAAAACCTTGGGACGAACTCGGGCATTGTAGTACTTGGCTGCCCGCTGGTGGAAGGTCGCCATTCGTAGCCTCGCCCGGTTATGCGCCTCGTCGATGAAGTCTAGGTTGGCTCGTATCAGTGCGGAATTATTTTCCTCGTTGAAGAACTCCACACGCGGACTGGGCACTCCGATCTCGACGGGGATGATGGCTTCGGACCCGAAGACGAGACTGAAAGGGGTCTCGCCTGTTGGGGGCCTGGGGGTCATGTGGTAAGCCCATATCACACTGGGGAGCTCCTCTACCCATCGACCTTTGGATTTGTCTAGCCGAGTCCTGAGCCCTCTGAGAATAGTGCGGTTTATGACCTCGGCCTCTTCGTTGGTCTGAGGATAGCAGACAGAGGTGAATCGATGATGAATACCTAGCTCATCGCAGAAAGCCTTGAATGCACCATTGTTGAACTGGCGGCCGTTGTCCGTGATGAGGGTGTGAGGCAGGCCAAAGCGGCATATGATCGACTTCCAGAAAAAGGCTTTGATCTTACTTTCGGTGATCTTAGCCAATGCCTCGTCCTCGACCCACTTGGTGAAGTAGTCAATGGCGACTAGCAAAAATCTTCACTGCCCCGAAGTTGGCACTATAAAAAAATACTGAAATAGCGACGCAAATTTAGCGACGCAAAAATCGCTAAATTGCGACCACATTGCGACGCCTCCGCGACAACAAAACATTGCGACGCAATTAACGACTCAATAAACCAGAAAATCAAAAAAAAAATTTAATTTAGCAACGCAAGTAATGCATCACAATATTTTTAAATTTAATTTTTATAAAATATAATTATGAAATAAAAATATTGCGACTCAACTCAGTGTGTCACAAATTTTTAAAAAATTAAATTATGTTAAATAGCGACGCATTAGCGACGCAATAAACCAAAAATTAAAAAAATTATTTTAATTTAGCGATGCACTAATTGCATCGTAATTATTTTAAATAAAATTAATTCTTATAAAGTATAATTATGAAATAAAAATATTGCGATGCAACTCAGTGCGTCACAATGTTTTTTAAAAAATTAATTATGTTAAATAGCGACACAATAAAACAGTAAATAAATAAAAATATTTTTTTATTTAGTGACGCAAGTATTGCGTCACAATGTTTTTTTAAAACATATATTTTATAAAAATATTAAAAAATTATGAAATAAAAATATTACGACGCACTTCAGTGCGTCGCAATATTTTTAAAAAAATTTATTATGTTAAATAGTGACGCATTAGCAACGCAATAAATTAGAAAGTAAAAAAATAATTTTTAATTTAGTGACGCAAATAATGCCTCGCAGAGTTTAAAAAAAAATAAATTTTATAAAATATAATTAAAAGATAAAAAAATTAAAAATAAAACATTGCGACGCAAAGAAATGTGTCGCAATTGTTTTAAAAAAAATAATTTTGGTACATGCGTCGAATCGGTCATCGCCGATCGGGATCGATCATGGCTTGGATCGATCGCAACCGTCGGATCGTCGCCGATCGGATCGATCACGATGGTCCGAGATCGGTCATCGCCGATCGGGATCGATCATTGCTTCGATCGATCACAACCGTCGGGTTGTCGCCGATCGGATCGATCGCAACGGTCCAAGATCGATCAACGTAGATCGGGATCGATCATGGCTTCAATCGAGCGCAACCGTAGGATCATCACCGATCGGATCGTCGCCGATCGGATTGATCGCAATGGTTCGAGATCGGTCATCGCTGATCGGGATCGATCATGGCTTCGATCGATCGCAACCATTGGGTCGTCGCTGATCGGATCGATCGCAACGGTCCAAGATCGGTCGTCGTCGACAGGGATCGATCATGGCTTCGATCGATCGCAACCATCAGATCATCACCGATTGGATCGATCGCGACGGTCTGAGATCGGTCATCGCCGACCGAGATCGATCATGGCTTCGATCGATCGCAACTGTCGGATCGTCGCCGATCGGATCGATCGCAATGGTCCTAGATCGGTCGTCACCGACTGGGATCGATCATGGCTTCGATCGATCGCAACCATTGGGTCGTCGCCGATCAGATCGATCGCGACGGTCCGAGATCGGTCGTTGCCGACCGGGATCGATCATGGCTTCGATCGATCGCAACCATCGGATCATCGCCGATCGGGATCGATCATGGCTTGGATCGATCGCAACCGTCGGATCATCACCGATCGGATCGATCGCAACGGTCCGAGATCGATCGTCGCCAACCGAGATCGATCATGGCTTCGATCAATCGCAACCCTTGAATCGTTGCCGATCAGATTGATCACAACAATCCGAGATTGGTCATCACCGATCGGGATCGATCATGGCTTGGATCGATCGTAAGCATTGGGTCATCACCGATCGGATCGATCACGACGGTTCGAGATCGGTCGTTGCCGACCGGGATCGATCATGGCTTTGATCGATCACAACCGTCAGATCGTCGCCGATCGGATCGATCGCGACGGTCCAAGATCGGTCGTCGCAGACCGGGATCGATCATGGCTTCGATTGATCGCAACCATCGGATCGTCGCCGATCGGATCGATCGCGACGGTCCAAGATTGGTCGTCGTGACCGGGATCGATCATGGCTTCGATCGATCGCAACCGTCGGGTCATCGCCGATCAGATCTATCGCGACGGTCCGAGATCGATCATCGCCGACCGAGATCGATCATAGCTTGGATCAATCGCATCCGTCGGATCGTCGCCAATCGGATCAATCGCAACGGTCCGAGATCGGTTGTCGCCGACCAGGATCAATCATGGCTTCGATCGATCGCAACTGTCAGGTCGTCGCCGATTGGATCGATCGCAATGGTCCGAGATCGGTCATCGCCGACTGGGATCGATCATGGCTTCGATCGATTGCAACCGTCGGGTCGTCACCGATTGGATCGATCGCAACGGTCCGAGATCGATCGTCGTCGACCGGGATCGATCATGGATTTGATCGATCGCAACCATCGGATCGTCGCCGATCGGATCGATCGCAATGGTTCGAGATCAGTCATCGCCGACCGGGATCGATCATGGCTTCGATCGATCGTAACCATCGGGTCATCGCCGATCGGATCGATCACGACGGTCGAAGATCGGTCATCGCCGACCGGGATCGATCATGCTTCGATCGATCGCAACCGTCAGATCGTCGCTGATCTGATCGATTGCGATGGTCCGAGATCGGTCGTTGCTGATCGAGATCAATCATGGCTTCGATTGATCGCAACCGTCGGATCATCGCCGATCGGATCGATCGTGACAGTCCGAGATTGGTCGTCGCCGACCGGGTTTGATCATGGCTTCGATCGATCGCAAACCGTCGGGCCGTCGCCAATCGGATCGATCGCGATGGTCCGAGATCGGTCGTCGCCGACTGGGATCGATCATGGCTTCGATCGATCGCAATCGTCAGATCGTCGCCGATCGAATCGATCGCAACGGTCCGATCGATCGGGATCGATCGATCGGTCGATCGGATCGATCGGCTCTCGATCGATCAATCGATCCATCGGATCGTCGTCGATTGGATCGATCACGACAGTCCGAGATCGGTCGTCGCCGACCGAGATCGATCCATGGCTTCGATTGATCGCAACCGTCGGATCGAGGTTGCGATGCAAATCAGAAAAATAATTTTATCAATATAATTATCAATAAAAATATTGCGACATAAATCAGTGCGTCCTAAATTTTTTTAAAAAAAATTATGTTAAATAGCGATGCATTAGCGACGCAATAAACCAGAAAATTAAAAAAAATAATTTATAATTTTGCGATGCATTTATTGCATCGTAATATTTTTAAAAAATAAATATTATAAAAAATTAAAAATAAAACATTGCGACACAACCATATGCGTTGCAATTATTTTTAGAAAAAAATAATTTTATCAAATATAATTATCAAATAAAAATATTGTGACGTAACTCGTTGTGTCGCAAATTTTTTAAAAAATTAAATTACGTTAAATAGCGACTCATTAGTGATGCAATAAACTAGAAAAGTTTAAAAAAAATTAATTTTTAATTTTGCGACGCATCTGTTGCATCGCAATATTTTTTTAAAAAAATAAATGTTATAAAAAAATTAAAAATAAAACAATGTGACGCAACCACATGCGTCGCAATTATTTTCAGAAAAAAAAATTTTTATCAAATATAATTATCAAATAAAAATATTGCGACGCAAATCAGTGCATCGCAAATTTTTAAAAAATTAAATTCCGTTAAATAGCGACGCATTAGCGACGCAATAAACCAAAAAATTAAAAAAATAATTTGTAATTTTACGACGCATTTATTACGTCGCAATATTTTTTTTAAAATAAATCTTATAAAAATTAAAAATAAAACATTGTGACGCAACCATATGCGTCGCAATTATTTTCAGAAAAAATAATTTTTATCAAATATAATTATGAAATAAAGATATTGCGACGCATTAGCGACGTATTTTCCCAAAAATAAAAAAAAAATTTTCCACCGATCATTGCCGCCAAATTAGCGACTTATTAGTGACGCAAATAATTACGTCGTTAATTTTCTCAGAAAATAATAAAAAAGCCAAATTAGCGACGGGTTAGCGATGCATAATTGCGTCGCTAATCCAAAATAAATTATAAAAAAATAGCGAGGGATTAGCGACACAAAATTGCATCGCTAATCCCTAATATATAATCTCAGTCTTTCCCGACCCCCCCGGTCTCTCTTCTTTTTCTTCTAACCCTACTCCGCCGCCGTCCCCTCCTTTGGCTCCTCCCGCCCTCTCCCCCGGCGCTAGGAACCACGGCGGCAGCCCCCCCGGCGGCGTCCCCTCTCTACCGAGGTAAGCCCCCCCTCCCCTCCCTCCCCCGCCCTCCCGTTTGCCTTAGGGCACGGCCATGACGGCGCCGTGGCCGTCGTCTCCGGCCATGGCCACCGTTTTAAAAAAAAATTAAATTGGGGTGGGGTTTTTCCCCCACCCCTGAGGCGCCGGCCACGGCGGTGGCCGTGGCTGTCGTCTCAGGCCACAGCCATGGCCGTGGCCGGCGGTGGCCTGGCTATGGTGGCCAGGCCACCGTTTAAACATTTTTTTGAAAATGGGGTGGGGTTTTTCCCTCACCCCTGAGGTGCCGGCCACGGTCACGGTGGCCAGGCCACCGTTAAAAAAAAAACAATAGGGGTGGGGTTTTTCCCCACCCCTTGGTCTTCGGCCACGGCAGTAGCCGTGGCCGAAGACGACGGCCACGGCCGCGGCCATGGCCAGCGGTGGCCTGGCCACTGGCCACCGTTTATTAAAAAAAATAGTAGGGGTGGGGTTTTCCCCCACCCCGTTTACCAAATACAAGAATGAAGTTTAAGTTTAATCACAGTCAAGATTTTATGCATTAGGTTAGGCCTAGATTAGATTGGCAGCTGGTAGCCTAATAATGACTAATATTAGGAGTTGTGCCTTTCATTTTCATGACTGTTTCTCACATGTGGCTTTAGAGAATTGGCATGATACATCATGTTGGTTCAATAAGCTGCCAAGCCTATTTTATTTCTTTATAGCTGTTTATGCAATAATATTTGTGCATTTGTAGTTATTTACAATTGTTATGTCTTGATTATTTACATTCTGCTTCAAATTGAATGATGCATTAAATTATGTAATGCTAGAATGAAAGTCTTGTTGTATTTTATTTAATTTTCAGCAACAAATTAGTAGTTTCAATGATTTATATTTTAGTCTTCACAAACATTTATATTCGACATAATAATCTTAAGAAGTCAGTGACTATATATATAGAACACTATTCCTATATATGTATAATTGACAAGAATTTATGAATAACAAGCATAAGTTCGATTGTCTTCGGATTTCCATATTATTAATCACAGCACTATAACCTTTAGACCCGTTTGAGAATTTGTAAGACTTAGTCTTGCAAATTCTCAAATTGTCCTGGTGGACAGTTTGAGAATATTTTTTGCGATATGTTAGTCTGCTATTAATCATCGTTGGTTGAGATTGCGGTTTGTATTTGCTCATACGTTCTCCTAGTGTGGCATATATGCCACACATTTAGGAGAACATATGGGGAAATGCTGCTGAAATTTCAACGTAAACCGATCGATGATAATTAATAGCAGAATAACATATCACAAAAAATATTCTTGAATGGGATAGGGCCTTACCTTTTAGACATGGAGTGAAGGTGGAATTAATTTAGGACACTTGATTGCTTGTGAAGTCTCATGATTGAACGGACCGCCTTGCGGCCCGACCCGAACTCAAGCCCTAGCATTAGCCTGGCATGAACCTGTGCCTCGGTCCTTGCTAGCATAGCAAGGATCGTAGCCATGGCCCGGCCTTGCAGGGTAGGGACCTTAGTTGTGTAAAAGAAAATTGGTTTAGTTATAAATGATTTAAATGGTTGTTATTAACCTTAGTTGTGTAAAAGAAATAATTTAGTTATATATGTAGTAATGCTAATATAGTTTTATATTGTGGTTTCCTTTAATGGTTTACCAGAAATTGTATAAGTCGGTCAAAAATGAGCGGGGCTCGCTCGTGGATGTATGCAAGGATAAAAGATGGCTTGCTTAATCCAGATTTTCTGAATGGATTGGAAGAATTTATCGCATTTGCATGTAGCCAACCTGAATGGATGGATGGGCCTAGGATTAGGTGCCCATGCAACTTCCACAGGTGTCAGAATAAAGCCTACAGAGATGTTGAAACTGTTAAGGTGCATTTGTGTAAAAAGGGGTTTGTTCCTGATTACGATGTTTGGTACTGTCATGGTGAACCAGAGGAAATTCCAGCAGCTGTTACAAGCCAACAAGTGTCAATTCCCGTTGATGAACCATTTGTGAATTTAAACACATATGAAGAAATGGTGATGAATGCATCGGGTAATGAATTCAATCAGAATACATTTATGGAAGAACCAAATCCAGATGCACAACAATTTTATGATATGTTGCGTGCTGCAAATCAAGAATTGTATCCTGGTTGTGAGGGTCATTCCCAGTTGTCTACGGCTGCTCGGTTGTTGAATATTAAGGCAGAACATCGATTATCAGAAAAGGCATTCAATTCTGTAGCTGGGTTAATCAAGGAAATTTTGCCAAATGATAATGTTGTAGCAGACAGTTTTTACTCAACGAAGAAGTTGTTGCGTGGGCTTGGGCTCCCAGTTAATAAGATCGATTGTTGCTTGAACAATTGTATGATATATTGGGGTGAAGACTCAGAGCTGAGATGGTGTAAGATTTGTGGGCAATCGAGGTACAAAAACGCGAAGGGGGAGCTAGTACAAGTAGGAGGAAAAGTGTGCCTTACAAGAGGATGCATTACTTTCCTCTTACTCCACGCCTGCAGAGATTATACAGATCTGAGGCTACAGCTGCTGATATGAGATGGCATGCCGAACATGAATCTAAAGAGGATGAAATGCGGCATCCATCAGATTCAAAAGCTTGGAAGCATTTCAATGAAAATCATCCTGATTTCGCTGAAGATATAAGGAATGTGAGATTAGGTCTTTGTACCGATGGCTTCCAACCATTTGGTCAAGCGGGGCAACAGTATTCATGTTGGCCTGTGATACTGACTGTATATAACCTTCCTCCATGGAAGTGCATGAAAGATACTGCAATGTTTTTGACAGTTTTGGTTCCAGGACCATCAAATCCAAAGGAAAAGATTGATGTCTTCCTGCAACCATTGGTGGCCGAATTGAAAATGTTGTGGGAAACAGGAGTCGTAGCCTACGACATTTCTATGAAACAGAATTTCATCATGAGAGCTGCTTTGATGTGGACAATAAGTGACTTCCCGGCATATGCAATGTTGTCTGGTTGGAGCACTGCTGGACGTCTGGCATGCCCTCATTGCATGTATGATTCGGATGCATTTACATTGCAGAAGAGTGGTAAGCAGTCATGGTTTGATAATCATAGGAAGTTCTTGCCCCCAAATCATCCTTACAGGCGTAACTTGATCGCCTTCCGGAAGAACAAAGCAGTCACAAAATTTGCCGAACCGGTTAGGTCCGGCACGGATATATTTGATACTATAGAGCATTTGGGGTTGAGGTATGCTTGGGAACCAGATGCAGATAGAATAAATGGCCGTATGTAAAGAACATAACTGGAAGAAGCGGAGTATTTTGGGATTTGCCTTATTGGAGCACAAATCTCATCCGGCACAACTTGGATGTTATGCATATCGAGAAAATTTCTTTGATAACATATTTAACACGGTGCTAAACATCCCGGGAAAAACAAAGACACTGCAAAGTCAAGAGAAGAACTTAATCAGTATTGCAGAAGAGGTGATTTGAGGAGGAGTGCCGACGGGACCTATCCTAAAGCCTGTTACACTCTTGACAGAAATTCACGAGAAGTTTTATGTAACTGGCTTAGAGGGTTAAAATTTCCAGATGGTTATGCCTCAAATATCGGTAGGTGTGTGGACATGCATAAGCTCAAGTTGTTCGGCATGAAGAGTCACGACTTTCATGCAACGGTTATTGCCTATAGCTTTTCGTGAGTTGCTTCCGCAACATGTCTGGAAGGCATTGACAGAGCTCAGCTTGTTCTTCAAGGAGTTGTCTGCCACAGTCATTACTTCTGCATCCATGGCAAGGCTTGAGGAGGAAATTCCAATTATTTTATGCAAGCTGGAGCGAATATTTCCTCCCAGTTTTTTTGACTCAATGGAGCATTTACCGGTTCACTTGCCATACGAAGCGAGCATAGCTGGTCCCGTGCAGTATCGCTGGATGTATCCTTTCGAGAGGTAAATATATACATCATTAAGACATGTTGACATTTCAAATATTATTTCATTGCAAGAAAATTGGTTAATTTTTTGTCTCAACTTTACATATAGGTACCTTAAGAAGTTAAAAAATAATGTGCGTAATAAGGCAAGGGTTGAAGGTTCTATATGCAATGCACACTTGGTCGAAGAAGTTTCAGCTTTTGCCTCGCATTACTTTGAGGGTCACGTCCACACGAGGAGCCGAAATCTTGGTCGTAACGATGACGTATGTGTGGACGAAGGAGAACCTAATGACGGTAGAATATCAATTTTTAAAGGTATCGGCCGTTCATTTGGGGGGCAGAAGTCAAGAAATCTTAGCGATATGGAGTATAATGCAGCACATTATTACATCCTAATGAACTGTAGAGAAGTCGATCCATATATTGAGTAAGTGTATACTTCAATGCTTAATTGGAACTTCTAATTTAAATTACAATATACCATAATATTTAATTGCTAACATCAGTTTTAATCCTTATCATCCCATAAGGATGTATTGTGATAGACAACGACAGATGAATCCCGACATCAGTCAAGTTGCAATTGGCAGAAGTTAGAAACGGAGTTCGCTTACTGGTTTTATGAATTTGTGAGTAGTATCACTCAATCAATTTCAATAATGGCTTTTATTTTTTGAATTGGTTGTGAATAGCTTATTAATTTATAGGTAAATGGTCCATGGTCCACAACCGACAATATTTTCATTAAATGTGTTGGCCCAGATGGCAACCCAAGAGGGGGGTGAATTGGGTTCTTAAAAATTTAAGACTTTTTGAAATGTTTTAAGCAGATTTACTCAAGATGTGCAAGTGAGAGAAATTAACTAAGAAGCAATGCACAAACAGAAATATAAGAGAGATAGAGTAAGAGACAATTGAGCACGGCAAACACAGGTTTTATAGTGGTTCAGCGCAACCAGCACCTACGTCCACTCCCAAGATTCACTTGGGTCCACACTATAATCTTCCTAGATTACAGCCGAGTTGTTTTCCAGGCTCACAACTCAACCTTGTTGTTTTCCCAGATGCACAACGAACCCAGCTGGTTTTACACGGGCTTACCAGCACAAAACCCAACTGTTGTTTTTCACGGCCTCACAACTAACCCAAAACGTAAGCTATCCCAAGCTTACCACGAGGTACAACAACCTCCACTGATTCAATCCACTTGAATCAGTACACAAGAAAATAAATTTGAGTTTAAATACAAACAGCTCCTCTAGAGCAGAATAATCAAAATAAAGCTTAGGTTTAGAAAAGCCTGATTAAATAAGCTCGAATGCAGGCTTGGCTTCTTTGCTTCTCTTCTCCAACTCCTTTGAAGTGTGGAATCAGGCCTCAGCACAGATTCTCCTAGCTTTGGGATTTGGATGTTGGTTAAAGCTTTTCTTCTCTTCTTTCTAGGTCGGAAGATCTTGATTTGCTCTTGTTTCTTTGGGATCTCCTCTTGAACTTTATGTAGATTGTAGCTCAGGAGCACACGAATCTCTCTCTTTGATTTCACTCCTTTTGAATCTCTTTTCTCGACTCAAATGATTTTTCAAATGAAGCTCTGTTTTTCCCTCTTTTTGAAAGATTTTCTTTTTCACTCTCTTTATTCTTTCGATTTGAAAGAGCTCATCTATTTATAGATTCTGCAAGAATATATCCGTTAGAGACAAAGAAAAATAGCCGTTAATCAAAAAACTAACCGTTGGAGCTGAGTTGGCATCCGTAAAAATTTCGCCCAGATTTGCTGGAGTCGACTCATGCTTTTCCCGAGTCGGCTCGAGCTCGTCTTACCAAAAATAGAAATGTTTATAAAGGTTAGTGGTCGACTCACCAAAAGTAAAGTGTCGACTCCTGAAAGTCGGGAGTCGACTCGTGAAAGGCTTGGGGTCGACTCGCGAAGTGCTCAGAAAAACACTCTTCTGTGTCTGAGCGGAGTCGACTCGCACAGTCAAGGAGTCGGCTCGACAGAATCAGGGGTCGACTCGACAAATTTCGTGGGTCGACTCGACACAGATGCACATTTCTGTACACTGAGCGGAGTCGACTCTGAAACTCAGGAGTCGGCTCGGAACGTATCAAAAATCAGAAACTTTTCTGATTGACATTAAAATGTTCCAGATTCATTTTAATTCATTGTTTTGACTTGAATTCAATAAAATTGACATTAATAATTGATTCAAGAACTATTCCAAAAACTCATTGAATAAAACATGAATTATAAATTTTTTTTGAAATTTTAAACATTGAGCTAAAGGTTACTTTCAAAATTGATTAAAGTTAAACTTTAACATTCTTCATTGATTGTTCAAAATAAATTAGTTGCTTATTTAAGTAAGCTCATTATATCTTTTAATGAACTCAAAGGCTTTTAGTAATCATCAAAATCAAAAGGATTGGATCATGTAGTTTTTCAATAATCTTCCAACAATCTCCCCCTTTTTGATGATGACAAAAACATTGAGTTTATGATTGATTAGTGAATTTATTTTGTTTTCATAGTTAGGCTTAGGCTCCCCCTTAATGAGGTAGCTCCCCCTATGAAACTTAAATAAATATCCCATTGTTTATCTCATTGATTACTTTGATTTTCTCACTATCATAAAACTATAAAACTCTCCCCCTTTTTTGTTATCAACAAAAAGGTAGAGAAGCATAAACATTCATTCAATCAAGATAAGATTTGACAATTTCATTCATTCATTGAAAGAAGGAAATACTTTAAGTAATCAACATAGAGAATTCATTTCATCAAAAGATCTAATACATTAAGATGTTTAATACATTGATTTCAACATGAAGCATAACAAAAATTTTAGTACATAACAAGGATTGAAAAATCTAATACATCAGAAATGAGTTCTAACAATCCTAGTTAAATGATTTACTATGTTCTTCATTCCTTCAGATTGGATTTGAACATATTCTTTGAGCCTCTCATCGACAAAGGTGCAAGCTTTCTGAATCTTGTCTTGTAGCTCCGCATTGCACTTTGCATACGTCTCTCCATCTCCGCATATATCTTTAAGTTCTTCAAATATATTTTTGAGATCACCACTTAAATACCGAAGAAGAGCTGAGAGTGGACTCCATCTTAGAGATACGATCATCCAATGAATAAAGAGTCTCTCTCAAATTCATAAACTTATTCTCAAATTCAGATTTAAGTTTTTCAGATTGATCATCAAATAGAACTTTGAGTTGCTGTAGCTGTTGATCTGAGAAACCGGCAGAAGATGAAGCTTGAACAAAAGACGGAACAGGGGCTGGAGCAGGGGCAGAAGTAGAAGGGCTCTGAGGTGCAGGTGAAGGATGTCTGACTGATGGTCCTGCAGCCTCAACATCTGTAGCTCTTTCTTCTAACTGTCCTTTCCTCTCCATTTTCCATTCTTCTTGATAAAACCCATTCTATGAATGGTGGCCAAGCTATAAAAATCAGTATGACGCAGATTCCTCATAGGCTCATTGTCCGAAATCACAACCCCTTGGCTCAGAAAAATCTTTGTAAGGATCATTCCATAGGGCAGACTAGACTTTCTTTTCCCTCCATAATCTGCTATGTACTATAGTATCATACTGGGAAGGTTTATAGGCTTGCCTGACACAATGGCATCCATCACAAAGATATCTCTTTCCGATACATAGTCAAATCTCCCGGTCTTAGGAAAGAGTATCCTACTGCAGATATTATGTAATAATCTCAGTTCTAATGTGAGTTGATTGGCAAAAACCTCTTCAAATCTGACTACATCCCGATTTAATAACCTCGCAAGAGCGGGACTGCGGTCTTCTGAAGAAAAGGTTGCAGTGCCAGAAAGGGGTAAATCAAACAATCTAGAAAGGAGCTCGACAGTAACAGAGATTCTATGACCTCTCACATTGCTAACAAGGCCGTGATCTCCTCTAGACAGATTTTTGTAGAATTCCTTACCAGTGAGGGATAGGTCGGGCAATCTAGGGAACATATTTTCTCCCATCCCATCTCAATCAGTTGTCTCCCAACAAGAAAACCCTCAGCTTCAAATAATTCGAAATCTACCTTTCTACCCATTGTTATAATCCTATCCGCTAATCTATCTACCTATGTAGAAGCAGCAGCAGGTGAAGCATTCGGAGTAGAAGAGGAGGAAGAAGAATCAGCGCTGGGTGACGGCTCACGCACGGGACGCCTCACGGTTTTCCTAACGGCTCGCTTCCTCTTGACGCCGGCCGCACAAACGTTGGAACCACGTGTTTTGGGGGCCATTAGTCGATTGGAAGTGCCAAAAAGGGATTCTAGGAGTTTTGGAAGGTTTGGAGAGTTTTGAGAGAGTATTTTGAAGGATTGGGAATTTTGAAATG
The DNA here is from genome assembly GCA_900491605.1 of Calamus simplicifolius. Classification (NCBI taxonomy): domain Eukaryota; kingdom Viridiplantae; phylum Streptophyta; class Magnoliopsida; order Arecales; family Arecaceae; genus Calamus; species Calamus simplicifolius. The sequence goes on from UESW01004513.1 coordinate 110,442, forward strand.
AACGGGAGTCGACTCTGCCCTAGATAAATCAACCTGGGACCACTTCGAGTCGGCTCGCGCAAAACCAGGGGTCGACTCCGGACAGACACAAAAAGTTATCCCGACTTGGAGTCGACTCGCGCCGAAGAGGGGTGACCCGAGAGTTTCAGTCAAAACCAGGAGTCGACTCCGATACGCACCGAGTCGGCTCCGAGACCATTTCAGACCAAAAACATGAAATTTCTGAAATGTGTCCGGAATATGATCATAAAAATTGATAAAATAGTCATTGAATATGAGTGAATCAATTAGATATGAATTCTAGATAAGATTTCCTTAAAGATCAAAGATTTGAAGGAATCTTAGATAAATTCTCCTTAGGGGTTTCAAATTCATTCTAATGGATCACAAATACCTAATTCTCCTCTAAGATAACAGAATCTCTCTTCATTTAAAGGTTTAGTAAATATGTCAGCTAATTGTTCTTCAGTGTTAACATATTCAAGACAATTTCTTATTAGTTACATGTTCTCTATAAAATGATATCTGATTTCTATGTGTTTAGTTCTTGAATGTTGAATTGGATTTTTAGTTAAATTGATTGCGCTAGTGTTATCACATTTTATGGGTGTCTTATCAAGTGTGATACCATAATCTTCAAGTTGTCGCTTAATCCATAAATTTGAGCACAGCAACTTCCAGCTGCACATATTCGCTTCAGTAGTAGATAATGCAACTGAATTTTGCTTTTTGCTAAACCATGAGATTAAGTTACTTCCTAAGAATTGGCATGCACCACTTGTGCTTTTTCTATCTAGTTTACATCCAGCATAATCAGAATCGAATATGCAATTAAGTCAATGTAGAGTCTCTAGAATACCATAAGTCCTACATTTTTAGTTCCACTTAATATCTTAGTATTCTTTTAACAGCAATTAAGTGTGATTCTTTAGGTTCTGATTGAAATCTAGCACATAAACACAAACATAATATCAGGTCTACTTGCAGTTAAGTAAAGTAGGGATCCGATCATACCTCTATAATATTTTGATCAACCTTCTTACCTTCATCTTTGTCCAGCTTGCATGAAGGACTCATTGGTTCCGAGGGGTTTCATTGATTCCATACCAAACTTCTTTGATTTCTCTTGTGTACTTTGTTTGGTTGATGAAGATCCCTCTTTGCTTTGTTTGATCTGAAGTCCAAGGAAGAAGTTGAGTTCTCCCATCATGCTCATCTCGAATTCTCCCTGCATAAGCTTAGCAAATTCTTGACATAGAGAATCGTTAGTAGCACCAAAAATAATATCATCAACATATATTTGACTAAATAAATCTTTATTTTTCTTTTCAAAAATAAAGTTTTATCACATTTCCTCTATAAAATCATTTTCAATTAAGAATTTACTTAATCTATCATACCAAGCTCTAGGTGCTTGTTTCAAACCATATAAAGCTTTGTGCAATTTAAAAACGTGATTTGAAAATTCGTGATTTTCAAAACCGGTGGTTGTTCTACAAAACTTCTTCATTTATAAATCCATTTAAAAATGCGCTTTTAACATCCATTTGAAATAGTTAAAGTTCATATGACATGCAAATGCAAGTAATAATCTAATGGCTTCTAATCTAGCAACAGGGCAAAGGTTTCATCAAAATCAATACCTTCTTCTTGATTATATCCTTTTGCAACTAATCTAGCTTTATTTCTAATTACTACCATTTTCATCTAATTTATTTCTAAAAACCCATTTAGATCCTATAATGAATGATTTTTAGGTCTATCAACTAAAGTCCATACATTATTTCTTTAAATTGATTTAATTCTTCTTGCATTGCTAACATCCAATTATTATCTTTTTCAGCTTCTTCAATAGTTTTAGGTTCAATTTGTGATACAAATGCAAGATGATTATAATATTTCTCATATGATCTAGTTCTTATTCCTTGAGATGGATCACCTATAATCAATTCCTTGGGTGACTATGAACATATCTCCATCTCTTGGAAGATCTATATCATTATGATCAATATTGACATCATCGTCCTTAGTGAATCATCATCTTTAGCTTCTTGTCATGATCTGAAGATACTTCAATATTAAGTTTTTCAAGATCTTTTTCAATTATGTTTGTATCTTCCTCATCATCCTTTTCAAACTAGATGCTAAAGATTCATCAAAACTACATGAATGGATTCTTCAACTACTAAGTTTTCTTGTTAAATACTCTATAAGCTTTACTAGTTGTTGAATATCCTAAGAATATTCCTTCATCAGATTTAGCATCAAATTTCCTAAATTGTTTTTACCATTATTATGAATAAAACATTTACATCCAAATGCATGAAAGTATTTTAGGGTTTTCTTTCATTCCATAATTCATAAGGTGTTTTCTTAAATTGGTCTTATTAATGCTCTATTTAAGATGTAACATGCTGTGTTATAGCTTCCGCCCAAAAGTATTTTGGTAGGTTACTTTCACATAGCATGGTACGGGCCATGTCTTCTAAAGTTCTATTCTTTCTTTCAACTACTCCATTTTGTTGTGGTGTCCTAGGGGCTGAAAAATTATGATTAATTCCATTTTCATGCAGAAATTTTCAAATAAGTGATTTTCAAATTCAGTTCCATGATCACTTCTTAGAGATACTATGGTAGTGTTTTTCTCATTTGTGACTTTCTTGAAGAATTTCAGGAATATCGAGAAAGTCTCATCTTTGTGAGCTAAAAATTACCCAAGTAATCTAGAATAATCATCTACAATCACTAGACCATATTTCTTTCCTCCTAGACTTGTGGTTCTAGTTGGTCCAAAAAGGTCCATGTGAAGTAGCTCTAAAGCCCTAGAAGTTGAAACAATATTTTTAGATTTGAAAGAACTTCTAGTTTGTTTTCCAAATTGACATGCATCACATATTTTATTATTTTCAAAATCTAGTTTAGGTAATCCTTTAACTAAATCCATTTTAATTAATTTTGAAATAAGGTGTGTGCTTGCATGACCTAATCTACGATGCCACAACCAACTAATTCATTTATATTAGCATTGTCAGCAATTAGGCAATGACTACTTTCAGATAATTTGTCTAAGTCAACTAAGTACACATTGCCATGTCTATAACCAGTAAAAACAATGCTATTATCAATAGAATTAGTTACAGTGCATATAGAAGATTCAAATGAAACTTAAAGTTTTTATCACACAATTGGCTTATACTAATTAGATTATGCTTCAAACCATCAACATAAAGTACATTATCAATAAATGTAGATGGATTATATGGACTTTACCAAGCCCATAATTTGACCTTTACCGTTATCGCCAAACGTAACAACTCCACCTTTCTTTTCTTCCAGGGTGATGAATTCATCTTTGTCACCCGTCATATGTCTTGAGCAGCCACTATCAAGGTACCACTTTTCTTTGATCTTTTGGCTTCAAGACATTCCTGCAACATAATTTAAACTTTATGTTTAGGTACCCAAGCTTTCTTGGGTCCTTCATGGTTAGTAGCAATAAAATTGTTCCTTTCGGAACCCAAATTTTCTTTCTTTTAATGTTTAATTTTTATTATTACTTATTGTTTTGCACTCAAAAGTTTTATGTCCTTTTTGATTACATTTAAAACAAGTAATATTACTTTGGTTACCTTTTACAAAAATATTTTTCAATAATTTTTGCTTTCTAAATGTGTTATACCCTAAACCTGCTTTGTCAAAAACTGCTTTTTGACTTTCCAAAATCATATTTAGTTTAGTTGAGCTTAAGTAAATTTCTCAACAATATTTATTTTTAACATCTTTCTTAAGAAAATCATTTTCATTAGAGATTGATTCTTTTTCTTAATTAGATTTTCATTTTCAGATTTTACCAAATCAATCTTATGAACACAATCATTCTTTTCATTAAGAAGTGTTTCCATTTTCTTTTACATCTTTAACTACAAGATTTAATTCATTTCTCTTTAATTAAATTTAAGTTTTAGTTTTCAAGGATTTGTGTTTCTTTTTCAAAGCTTTGAAATCAATCATCAATTCATTGAAAGCTTCAAACATTTCATCAAATGTAAATTCATCATCGGGGGTTTCGGTACTTACCTCTTCGTTGTCGTCCGCCATGAAGCAAACATTAGCAACTTCTTTTTGTTCTTCTTCTTCGAAGAAGACTCTTCACTGTCAGTCCAAGTTGCCATGTAGGCCTTTTTCTTTTTCTTGTAGGCCTTCTTAAGTAAAGGACAGTCATATCTAAAATGCCCTGGCTTTTTACATTCATAACATACTAAGGGCTCTTTCTCTTTGTCCTTTTCCTTTTTCTTATCCTTTTCTTTTTCTCCTTCCATTTTTGAAACAAATCTCTTTTTGTGGAAGGGCCTCCTTCTTTGCATAAACTTCTTGAATTTCCTTGCAAGGAGGGCTGTCTCATCATCATCATCCTCTTCATCATCGCTGCTGCTTAATTCCTTTTCTGCAGCTTTGAGGGCGATGGTCTTCTTCTTTCTTGACTCATCCTCATTGACATGTTGTTTAACTTGAAGCTCATGAGTCATCAGCGAACCAAGAAGCTCTTCCAATGGTAGGATGTTCAGATCTTTGGCTTCTTGTATGGCGGTCACCTTGGCTTCCCAAGTCCTAGGAAGTGACCTAAGAATTTTGCGAACAAGCTCAGAGTTAGTATAAACTTTTCCAAGACTTTTTAAACCATTCACAATATCAGTGAATCTAGTGAACATGCATGTGATGGTTTCATTTTGTTCCATAGTAAATAATTCATATTTATGAACCAAAATATTTATCTTTGATTCTTTTACTTGGTTTGTTCCTTCATGAGTTATTTCCAACCTATCCCAAATTTCTTTTGCGGAATTACATGTTGAGATTCGGTTGAATTCATTAGAGTCTAAGGAACAATACAAAATGTTAATGGCTTTAGCATTTAGTTGTGCCATTCTCCTATCATTATCATTCCAATCCCTTTCGGGCTTAGGAACAATAGTGCCATCTATTAAGTGTGTGGGTGTACTAGGTCCATTATTATTACTCCCCACAATTCATAGTCAGAAGCTTGAATGAATATTCTCATTCTTGCTTTCCATATGAATAGTTGGTTCCATTAAATAAAGGAGGTCTATTCGTAGAATGACCTTCAGCAAAACATGAACCACTTTGTGTTGCCATAAGGATCTTTAGCCCTTGATCGTGAGATCAAATTCTAAATGAGCACTTGCTCTGATACCAATTGTTGGCCCAGATGGCAACCCAAGAGGGGGGGTGAATTGGGTTCTTAAAAATTTAAGACTTTTTGAAATGTTTTAAGCAGATTTACTCAAGATATGCAAGTGAGAGAAATTAACTAAGAAGCAATGCACAAACAGAAATATAAGAGAGATAGAGTAAGAGACAATTGAGCACGGCAAACACAGGTTTTATAGTGGTTCGGCGCAACCAGCACCTACGTCCACTCCAAAGATTCACTTGGGTCCACACTATAATCTCCCTAGATTACAGTCGAGTTGTTTTCCAGGCTCACAACTCAACCTTGTTGTTTTCCCGGGTGCACAACGAACCCAGCTGGTTTTACACGGGCTTACCAGCACAAAACCCAACCGTTGTTTTTCATGGGCTCACAACTAACCCAAAACGTAAGCTATCCCAAGCTTACCACGAGGTACAACAACCTCCACTGATTCAATCCACTTGAATCAGTACACAAGAAAATAAATTTGAGTTTAAATACAAAGCTCCTCTAGAGCAGAATAATCAAAATAAAGCTTAGGTTTAGAAAAGCCTGATTAAATAAGCTCGAATGCAGGCTTGGCTTCTTTGCTTCTCTTCTCCAACTCCTTTGAAGTGTGGAATCAGGCCTCAGCACAGATTCTCCTAGCTTTGGGGATTTGGATGTTGGTTGAAGCTTTTCTTCTCTTCTTTCTAGGTCGGAAGATCTTGATTTGCTCTTGTTTGCTTTGGGATCTCCTCTTGAACTTTATGTAGATTGTAGCTCAGGAGCACACGAATCTCTCTCTTTGATTTCACTCCTTTTGAATCTCTTTTCTCGACTCAAATGATTTTTCAAATGAAGCTCTGTTTTTCCCTCTTTTTGAAAGATTTTCTTTTTCACTCTCTTTATTCTTTCGATTTGAAAAGAGCTCCTCTATTTATAGATTCTGCAAGAATATATCCGTTAGAGACAAAGAAAAATAGCCGTTAATCAAAAAACTAACCGTTGGAGCTGAGTTGGCATCCGTAAAAATTTTGCCCAGATTTGCTGGAGTCGACTCATGCTTTTCCCGAGTCGGCTCGAGATCGTCTTACCAAAAATAGAAATGTTTATAAAGGTTAGGGGTCGACTCACCAAAAGTAAAGTGTCGACTCCTGAAAGTCGGGAGTCGACTCGTAAAAGGCTTGGGGTCGACTCGCGAAGTGCTCAGAAAAATACTCTTCTGTTGTCTGAGCGGAGTCGACTCGCACAGTCAAGGAGTCAGCTCGACAGAATCAGGGGTCGACTCGATAAATTTCGTGGGTCGACTCGACACAGATGCACATTTCTGTACACTGAGCGGAGTCGACTCTGAAACTCAGGAGTCGGCTCCGGAACGTATCAAAAATCAGAAACTTTTCTGATTGATATTAAAATCATTCCAGATTCATTTTAATTCATTGTTTTGACTTGAATTCAATAAAATTGACATTAATAATTGATTCAAGAACTATTCCAAAAACTCATTGAATAAAACATGAATTATAAAATTTTTTTTGAAAGTTTAAACATTGAGCTAAAGGTTACTTTCAAAATTGATTAAAGTTAAACTTTAACATTCTTCATTGATTGTTCAAAATAAATTAGTTGCTTATTTAAGTAAGCTCATTATATCTTTTAATGAACTCAAAGGCTTTTAGTAATCATCAAAATCAAAAGGATTGGATCATGTAGTTTTTCAATAATCTTCCAACAAAATGTCTATCGCAATGGCCATTGAAGACCGTAACAACCTCTACTGGCTATTTTGTTAATGGGTACAAATTTCAGATTGAACGATTAGCAGCTTCAAGAGGCACGTAGAATTGGGGCGTGTGTGTTAAAGGAGAAAGTGTTGGAGCAAATATGCAGGATTATTACAAAAAGTTAGTAGAGGTGGTTGAAGTTGAATATCCCGGTTGGCCTATGAAACGAACCGTATTGTTTCGTTGCGATTGGTTCGATCCGACAGTTCCTGTGGGCAAAAGGGTTCATAACGACTACAATTTAGTTGAAGTGAACCATCGACGAAGATTGCAAAAATATGAACCATTCATCCTTGCATCCCAAGCTCAGCAAGTGTTTTACTGCGGATATCCAAGTTTGCGCAACGACAAGCGAGATTGGTGGGCTGTTTCTAAAATCGTTCCACATTCAACAATCGTATTAGAGAGAGTTCATCAAGTCAATCAGCCGAGTGCCCTGCATTTCAAGAGGATGAGATGGAAATGCATGCAATTGAGGATGACACAAGGGCTCCTGAAACATCACTTAGAGATCCAAATGGTGATGTCCAAGAAATAGCGATGCAAATGTTCGGTTTCCTTCCGATGATAATGAAACTGAATCGCAGTCCGATACGGCATCGGATGTTGAACCAAGATTTCATGAAACAAATGAAACCGACTAAACATAGAGGTTTTTTTAAATTTAATTTATTTTTATAAATGTTATATTTTTACATATTCAATCATTAATCGTAATTACATTCATGAATCTTTAGTATTTTCAGTATGATGGGCCGAGGTAGATCTATTGACGATGGACGGAGTGAGTAGGGACGTAGCCCTGCCGCATCAGATCACATGAGCTTTAGAGATGGAGAGTTTTGATCTCCACACATCGCACAGCCTCCGATCTCTCCAGCAGTCGGCAGTGATCCTACATTGGTATTATCATCCAGCCAATCGGCACAGACCTCCGAGAGTTCTTCCACCGTCGGCCGTACCGTACTTCGACTGGATGCTTATGGGCTATAAGTATATACTAATTAAAATATATGTTATATTTTTAAGTCAATTACTTATAAACATGCATTTTTTTAACAGATTTATTGAGCAGCATCATGTATCGAGCCACATCAGTTCCATATTTCAGAGGCGTGCGGATCCCAGTGGCTACGATTGGCGCCATGTATCTGCAGCCACGAGGGAGTTTTATTTTTCAGAGTTTCAGGTAAACTCATTAAATACAATTTATCACTGATATAAATTTCTTAATCTTAATAAATTCTGAAACTAAATGTTTATTTTAATGCAGAAAAAGTTTACGTGGACCTTGCCAGCCATGATGCCATTAGGGCAGCATAAGAAGCTCTTACGGGATGCCGATACTCCGACATGCTTCATCGTTGGAGGTCATCGGGTCACCGTCCTACGCATGTGCCAGAGGGTATTTGGCATGAGTGGCAACAGGTCTGGCAGTCTGATGGCTAGCGCAGGAGGTCTGCATCAGCCAGCACGAACCGCTAATCCGAGAGGGGCGGTCCTGGCACGGGTCTCTCCCGCCACACTTCGGGCTCCATTTCGATTCAGGAGCACATACGTCGTATGGTAAGAAAACATAAATAATTTAATTACTAATTTAGTTATTTACAAATACTTACATTAATATCAATTTTTTTGTTGTTATAGTCTGAGCAGGAGGGCGGAGATCCTGGTGAGTTTCGTCTATTCAGGGCGACACACACTAGGAGGGACGGTTCCTAGGTCGATACACGATCACGGAAGGTTGCGGTAAGAAATTAGCTTTATGTTGTATCTGTTTAATTTCTAAAATTTTATTTAGAAAATTTATTGATTCATTTATTATTGATTTTATAATTCAAAGACACGAGTCGAGGAGCTTCACTCCCAGGCATCGCAGGTCGACTCCACTGATGGGGGGATGCCCGTCGAACTCTCGGCAGAGGAGAGTCGACGTATGTTTTTGGAGGCTGTTGGTGCCCAGCCGCAAGACTGCAGGGTCTATGGTCTGGGCACTAGAGCTTCTGCATATTTTCCCCATCAGGCCTCCAACTCGCGATATTCTGGCGATATTCCTGCCGAGCGTTTAGATGACATTCGAAGATCTATCACGGAGGAGGTTTGTCAGGAGGTTCGACAGGACGTTCGGCAGGAGGTTCGGCAGGAGGCTCAGCAGGAGTTCGAGCAGCGTATGGGAAGCCTTCAGCAGGAGCTTGCAGACGTGCGAGAGCAGATGCGTCAGTTGCAAGATATGGTTTGCCGCATGTCGCAGGATTTTCAGCCTCCACATGATCGTGCGGATTCTTGATGTATTTTTTTCTTTACTTTTTATTTTGTACATGAAAACTTCAAAATTTTAATATATTAATTATTTTTAAAAATTGAATGATGAATGTTTGGATCAATATGAGTGATGAATGTTTCGATCAATATTTAAATGTAATGAAATTGTATTAACCGTTTTAATTTTTAATATTTTATTTTTTTTTAAAAAAATAATTAGCCACGCATTAGTGATTAAAATTGCATCGCTAATATTTTCAAAATATTATTATTAAATATTACGACGCAATGACATGGTATCGTAATATTTAAAAAAAATAATTAGCAACGTATTAGCGACTCAAATTACGTCGCTAATATATCTAAAATATTATTATTAAATATTATGGAACTAAATGCGTCACAATATTGCGATGCAATTGAATGCATCGTAATATTTAATAATAATATTTTAGAAATATTAGTGATGCAATTTTAGTCGCTAATGCGTCGCTAATTAATTTTTTTAAAATAAATTAATTAATTAGCGACTCAATTGCGACGAGATTTTTCATCGCAAATATTTTTAAAAAATTAATTTTAAAATTAGCGACATATTTAGGATGTGTCGCAATATTGCGACGCATTTAGTGGCATCGCAATATATTGCGACGCATTTGGTGCGTCGCAGAGAGTCACTGTTAAGCGATGCAATTGCGACAAATTGAGATTGTGACGATCATCTTAGTGATGCCATCATTGCGTCGCTAATGCATCGCAATAGCATGTTTAGCGATGCATTAGTAACGCATTTGGGCGTCCCTATTTTAATTCTCTTGTACTGTGGGGGGAATGGCCCGAGGATGTCCATTCCCCACTGAGCGAAAGGCTAAGGGGCCGAGAGCGGGTTCAGCGGGACAAATGGCTGATGCTGGATGTGTGCGTGGCGCTGGCAGCCATCGCAGTTCTGAACCAATTTGGCAGTGTCTTCCCTCATAGTGAGCCAGAAGTATCCCTGACAAAGGGCCTTCTGGGCTAGAGACCTGCCCCCTAGGTGATTTCTGCAGATGCCTTCGTGGATTTCTCTGAGGATGTAGTCAGCATCGGCGGGTCCTACGCATTTGAGCAGAAGGTAGGAGAACGACCTTCTATATAGACGTCCATCTACGAGGACGAATTTGGAGGCCCTCCATTTGAATAGCCTGGCTTCATTGCGATTATCGGGGAGGGTGTCATCTGTGAGATAGCAGACGTAGGCATCCATCCATGTCAGCTCTTGGGCGAGCGGGAGGACTTCCTCACTATCTTCTATGCTGGGTCTTTCTAGTTATTCGATGTAAGCGTCCCTTGTGATGCCATCGTTTGAGGTAGCCAGGCGGGAAAGGGTGTCGGCCTTGGCATTCTCGCTCTGGGGAATGTAGCTGATGCTGAAATAAATTAACGAGGAGACCAAGAGCCAAACCTTGCCCAGGTATTGGGTCATAGTAGGGTCACGAGCCTCGTATTCTCCGTTGATTTGTCCGGAGACGAGTTGTGAGTCGGTGAAAGTTCTGAGACGCCTTATTCCAAATTCTCGGGCTAGCCTTAATCCTGCCAGCAGGGCCTCGTACTTGGCTTGATTATTAGTGGCTTCAAATAGAAACCGCACGGCGCATTCCATTCTCTCTCCACCTGATCCAGCAAGAATGAGGCCGGCACCGCTTCCCTAAGAGTTTGACACGCCATCCACATGGAGGATCCAGGTCTCTCCATAGTCGCTCAGCCCAGGCTAATGCTGCTCCACTGGAGCCTCCTCGATCGCCCCATCTTCCCAGGTGCACTCGACCAGGAAATCAGCCAGGACTTGGGACTTCAGAGCCGGTTGTGCTTGGAAGGAGAGGTCAAACTCTCCCAGCTTGATGGTCCACTTGGCGAGTCGGCCTGAGGTGTCCGAATGAGCCAGGATAGCTCGTAGGGGTTGGTCCGTAAGCACCACAATGGGATGGGCTTGAAAGTTTGGGCGGAGACGTCGGGCGGAGACGATCAGGGTGAAGATGATTTTTTCTATCTTGGAGTACCTGACCTCCACATCATGGAGCACCTTGCTATGTAATAAATAGGCCTCTGGGTCCCATCAACATTGAGACGCACCAAGACTGAGCTAACAGCCTCTGGAGAGGCGGCAAAGTAGAGAAAAAGACTCTCTTCGTCCCTTGGCTTAGATAGGAGCGGTGGGAAGGCAAAAACGCCTTCAGCCCATCGAAGGCTTTTTGGCAGTCATCCGTCCACTCGAAGCTGTTCACTTTTCGCAGGGCCATGAAGAAGGGAAAACACCTCTCGGCTGATTTGGAGAGGAAACAACTTAGAGTCGCCACCCTCCCCGTTAGCCGTTGCACGTCCTTCTTCCTAGATGGTGGCCTCATGTCGAGGATGGCGCTGATTTTCTATGGGTTTGCTTCGATCCCTCGCTGAGTCACTACAAAACCCAGAAACTTACCCGCCATGACCCCGAAGGCACACTTCTTTGGATTTAGCCTGACCTGAAAGTGACGGAGGTTGTTGAAAGTCTCTTCTAGGTCAGAGATGTGGTCAGAAGCGCGAGCACTCTTGGTCAGCATGTCATCCACGTAGACCTCCATGTTCCGCCCAACTGATCTTGAAAGACCCTATTCATCAACCTTTGATAGGTTTCCCCCGCGTTCTTGAGGTCGAAGGGCATTACTTTGTAACAATAAATGCCTTTCTCCGTCATGAAGGAGGTGTGCTCTTCATTGCTGGGGTCCATCTTTATTTGGTTATATCCGGAGAAGGCATCCATAAAGCTGAGGAGCTCGTGGCCGAAGGTGGAATCCACTAGCTGGTCTATTCTCAGTAGGGGAAAACTGTCTTTCGGACACGCCTTGTTGAGGTCGATGAAGTCGATGCAGATTCTTCAGCTCCCATTTGCCTTTCGCACCATGACCACATTAGCCAGCCAGCTAGGGTGATGCGCCTCTCGGATATGGCCGGTGCTGAGAAGCTTGTTGACCTCCTCATCGATAGCTTTTTGCCGCTCGGAAGTGAAGCTCCTCTTCCTTTGGCGGACGGACGGTGCTTTGGGTCGATATTGAGCTTGTGGGTGATTACCTCTGGAGGGATATCGGGCATGTCGGATGCTGACCAAGCGAAAACGTCCGAGTTGGCCCGTAAGAAGGTTAGGAGGCGATCGCGGTCTTTCGGGGAAAGGAGTCCGCCGATACGCACGGTCTTTGCCGGGTCGTCCCCGAGGGGAAAGGTTAGGAGTTGCTCAGCCGGTTCTCCTCCTTTGCTGGAATCCCTGGGGTCAGACGCCTCTAAAGCCGGCTCGGCCTTCTGGGGACTTGATGCCGCATGGTAACAAGGCAAGATCGGGCTGGTCTCGCCCCGCATCTCACCGACTCCTTCGCTAGTGGGAACTACACGAGTAGACGATGGGTGGAGATAACTGCATCCAAAAGATTGAGGCCTGGTCGTCCTAAAATGGCATTGTATGCCCGGGGGACCCTCACGACCAAAAATTTCACGACGACAATGCTATGGCATGGTGGCGTTCCGGCCGTCACAGGCAAGGATATTTTGCCCTCGACCCTCACCGAGTCTCCGTTGAAACCAACTAAGGGAACCACCATGGGCTGGAGGGAGTCAACAAATAAACCCATCCTAATAAATGCATCGTAAGTAAGGATGTCAGCTGAGCTACCACTATCAACTAAAATCTCTTTTACAGGGTGTTTGGCGATCGTCATGGAGACGACGACGCCTTCATTATTTACATTTTCAACAACCGCTGCCCCTTCCTCCCTGGGCCGCTTTGGGGAAGGAGCTGCCCCTAGGACACCATTCCGACCATTTGCTCCGTGGGGGTGTTATCGACGGTGGTCTAAACAGGCGGGGTTCTCATGAGGGCTAGCACCGGAGGTGGTGCCTTCTGAATGTATTTCCCGAGGTAGTCCCGCTAGATGAGCTCCTCGATGGCGCGCTTCAGGCTGTAGCAGCTGTCGGTGTCGTGGCTGCAATCCCAATGGAAATAGTAATAATGACTCTTGTCGCGGGGAGGACCTTTCTTCATAGGAGGAGGTTGCTGGAGATAAGGCTCGCCCTCGATCTCCATAAGGATGTGAGATCGAGGGGCGAGAAGGGGCATGAGCTCGCTCTCGACGGGACGAGGCTCCGATGCCTGTTGTCGGGTCGGCAAGGTGGATCGGGCCGCCGGTGGTGAGGGGGTCCATTTGACTCGGGTCGGGCCGGTTTTTGGCTAAAGGACTGGGTGGACTCTTGGCGGGTGAGGTCGGCCTCATCCATGCGGATGTACTTCTGGGCTCGGAGAAGAAGGTCGGAGTAGGAGCCAGGAAGCTTCTTGTCCAAAGAGAAGGTGAAGCGGGATGGAAGGAGTCCTCGCTTTAGTGCTAGCGTTGCCACCGCATCGTCCAGGTGCTAGACTTCAAGGGCGGCGTCTTAAACTGGGCGACGAAATCCCGGAGCGACTCCCCTTCCTTCTGCCGTACGGAGAAGAGGCTGTCGGCGACCCTTGGGATCCTTCGGCAGGCGTCGAAGTGCGCCATGAAAGCTCTCTCCAATTCCCAAAAAGAGTCGATGCTGTGGGGAGCCAGACGGGTGTGCAAGGCGTGGGCGACTTTCCTTAAGGTGGCAGGGAAAACCTTGCACAAGAGGGCGTCCATGGCTCCTTGAACTTGCATCATGGCCTTGTAACTCTCGAGGTGGTCGAGAGGATCTGTCGTGTCATCGTATGGATCCATCTGAGGTAAACGAAATCTGGAAGGTACCGACTCCTCGAATATCCGACGGGTGTAGGGAGGGTAAGTATCGAACTCCTCCTCCGGCTGGTTGTTGATTCTCCTGATAAGCTCGTCCAGTCGTCGTCGGTATTCGTCCAAGCGATCCTCCGCCTAGCAATTGATTGCAGGGGTCCTTCTGAATGACTCGAAGGACGAGGAAGAAGAAGAACAAGATGGGGAAGGATGCGGGAGATGAGACTTCCGCTTCGGCTCCTCCTGGCACCGCGGCTCCGGTGGAGGCTTGCTCGGGCCGCAGTCAAGGGATCGCGGCCGCTTGGGGGGCTCGCGACGGGGCCTCCTAGGGGAAGCCCGGCGACGACCGGCCTCTCTCTGGGGAGAGCCTCCCCTTGCAGACTGTTGACTAGCAGGGGGAGCAGTCTGATGCTGGGTGGCCACGGACTGCTGGTGAGAGCATGAACTTGCTTAGTTAGGGCCGCCAGCTGCTTGACTGAGGCAGCTGCCTCCGGTGGTGGACAAGTGATGGGCGGATCGGTAGCAGGGGATTGGCCTCCTGCTGCCAACCAGCGGGGGAAGCCTCACCGGACAACTAATGGAAGCATCTTGAGCTCGTGTCACCACCATGGCTTGATGAAGAAAGAAGAGGGAGTAAGAGTTTGTGGCTAGGTATCGCAGAACCTCGCTTCTGATTCTCCTGTTTGTCCCCCTTCCTGGTGCGCCAATCTGATGACACTCGATCGCCGGTCTTGAACGTCAGAAAAGAGAACTGCTTAATCAATGGATCCTCGCCAAGCTTGATGGCCTGCAACAAGTCCCAAGACCGGAGGGGTACTCCGGTGAGGACCCTCCGACGCTCAAGTCAGCAACCGAGGTCACAACTGAGGAAGAGCTCAAGCGAGCTCTTTAGGGGTGAGAGGAGTCCGCAAAAAGGGAGGGATCCCTCTCTGAGTGATAGATTAACGAGCGTGTAAGTTTGCATACCTGGTCCTTGAGTGGACTTACCCTTTTATAGGTGGTTGACACCTGCACGACCACGTGGAGTTCCGTGAGAAAGGAATGTCTGCGGGGTTCGTGGGGGTTGCGTAAATCTAGGCCGATTGGTAGGTCCTGTCCCATCGGAGAGGAAAAATGGCGGTTGGTGAGCCAAGTCCCATCAGTTAGCAGAGCTAGCGGGTGGTTAGGTCTGGTCCCATCGGCGGCATGGCCAGTGGGTAGTTGGGCCTGACGATATCAGACGGCGCGGGTCAGAAAGATGATGGCTTGAACGGCCAGGACCGTCCTGGGGCCGACTTGGGAAAGTCGGGGACGACTTGGCTCTCTTAGGGATGCCGAGACCGAGCGGGCCGACTAAGAAGTCGGAGCCTACTCGGCTGTCCTGGAGACACTGGGGGCCGAGCGGGGCCGACCAGGGAAGGTCGGGGCCGGCCCGGCCGACTTGGAGACGCAGGGGCCGAGCGGGGCCGACCAGGGAAGGTCGGGGCCGACTTGGAGACGCCGGGGCCGAGCGGGGCGGATCAGGAAAGGTCGGGGCCGACTCGGCCGACTTAGAGGCGCTGGGGCCGAGCGGGGCCGACCAGGGAAGGTCGGGGCCGAGCGAGGCCGGCCAGGGAAGGTCGGGGCTGACCCGGCCGACTTGGAGACGCCAGGGCCGAGCGGGGCCGACCAGGGAAGGTCGGGGCTGACTCGGCCGACTTGGAGATGCCAGAGCGGGGTCACCTTAAGCTTTTGATTTTGCCATGTTGCTCTCATGGCTGCATTAGCCACATCAGCCCTTAAGAACCCGCTTAAAAACCTCTCTAGAAATTCATGATTGCATCAATAAATGTGCCTAGACCAACCTTATCTTTAACTTGAAGAATATATTCTCCGAGGAAGAAGAAGTTCTCTTTTGGTGGGAAGATGCCAACAAAAGAGAAACTTGTGAAACTGCTGCACCAGCACCAACTGTTTATAGGCGGACGCAAGAAAACAAGGAAGAAGTCTGCAGCTGAAACGTGCACCATCTAACTTTTTAATTACCAAGCTAATTAGACGTTCGTTCGTCCATAATTAATTGCGGCTTTGCACTTCTGGCTAAAATTTAAATCATCAATTCCCACAAGTAAACACATTCCTAATACCTAAGCTTAGCCAAGCTAGCCAACAACAATAAGCAATTTCAAATCTACCCCCAGTCCCCTAATCAATCTCTTTATATAATACTACACCTCCTCACTCCAACTCCACTCCAGGCTCTCGTATCACCAATTTCTCAATTCGTCCACACATAAAAAAAAAAGGCTCGATTCGCCTCTCTTGGAAAGGAGGCATGAAGGAAATCAAGTGCCTTGGCATTGCAATCTCAATACTAGCTGCCATTTCGACAGCACCAGGGACTCCGGTCACCGCCCAGATCTCAAAGGGATGCACAAGCTCGATCAGTAGCTTCACCCCATGCCTAAAATACCTTCTGGCCTCCGCCATTAGTGGCGGTTCACCAACCACGGAGTGTTGCTCAGCTCTCGCATCGCTCATCAGTCTCCGGACGGACTGCACTTGCCTTCTACTGACAGGGAATGTGCCATTCAACCTCCCCATCAATCGAACACTCGCTATCTCGCTTCCTCGAATGTGTGGTTTGATCGTGCCACTCCAATGCAGAGGTTTGATCATCTCCCATCTCCTAAAGTTAGTAGTACATGGGACTGCCCAGCGTCATTTTGCTGGAGAGTATGATGAATCGATAAGATTCCAGCCTCGCTATGTTTTCCATTTATATATTAAACTCGTTCAAACAAACTCATTAAGAGTTCTAAATTCTTTCATCAACTGTACTTCCCCACAGGTACAGCGGTGACGCTTCCGGGTCCAGGTACGTACAATTTCACCTCTCCTATTCCAAAATGTGCTAATGAATATAATTTAATCTAACTCTGATGTTACTAATTGGTCATTGACAGGCCCTGTCGCGTCTACGCCATCCCTACTTCCACTACGTAAGATGATCTTCATCGCATTTCTTTTGATTTGTCAGTGTGGTGCGCTGGTTGCTTACTGCGAGTCCGGTAATGAAGTTGGTGGCCCAAAATAAGTACATTTGGATCATAATTGCTAGACTTATCGATTGACCCAAAGACAATGGCTCCAATCCCATTAACGATTCTATTTTCATTTTTTATTATTTTAATGGTTTGATTTTTTTTCTTTTTCTTTTCGGTGCACTATTTACAGCTCCGCTTCGATCGGAGACATCGCCACCTTTGCCACCTCCAACATCCCCTTTCGAGCCAGCATCTTCACCGCAACGATCAGATGTACCGCCTCGGAGGGGTTTATTGAAAAGACGCTAAGTTTCATCGTGTCTTTTCTTTTCATAATTGATCCATTTTCCCACCGCTTGCGCTTGAAACCATGCTGTTTATTAAGTTTTGGGAGTCACTGTGTTGGGGGTGCAGTCGGACACATTCGTTCTTTTAAATTTTATTATAAAGGGTTAAATGGTTAGAAAGAGGGAGGTGGACAAGGGCTGAAAGGTCATAATATTATTTGTTTTCTTTGTGTAAGTGTGTACTTCATATTTAATATTGCCATAGTAGAATGCAGTTTCCATGCATTTGCTAATGCTAAAATCATGAGTCCAGCTAGAAGAAATAACTATGCATCCTTTCCGTTCCCATCTTTTTTTTTTTTTTTTGATAAAGACGGGCGATCATACAAATCTAGTATGAGTCAGCCCAGATACATCAGATTACGAAATTTAAAATAATACAGGAGGACATGGTTCACCCATAGTCCATATCCTATATCCTACATACTGAGCCACGGCCGTCGCTGCCCAGTCAGCAGCCGTGTTGGCTTCACGGAAAACATGATAAATCTGGGCAAATCCATGTTCTGAAGCATAGTCCATATATCTGCTAAGATCGGATTGGTGGATACATCAGGAGCTTTATCTTTCCGTATCCACTGAATGACAGTCATAGAGTCTCCTTCAATAACAAGACTCTGGGCTCGAAGAGTCTGCACCGCATAAGAAATACCTGCCCATGCAGCACAAAGCTCAGCCATAGGAACAGAGAAGTCCAGAGACCCAAATCCATCCGCCGCTATCATTTTACCCTTTGGACCACGAATGATGAAGGCCGAACCAGCAAGTCTGCCACGAACACTCCCATCAAAGTTGATTTTAACAAAACCTGGAGGAGGGGGCTCCCAAGAAATAAAAACCGTACGCCGGTTCGCTGCCGTAGCAGCAGGGGAACCCAGAGGCCAGATGTATCAAAACCAACAGAATGAAGGGCACGGGCACAATCCACGGACATTGATCTAATTTTTCTTATTAGCTGATGAAAAGAGATACAATCCTCGAAAAAGATAATCTGGTTCCTAGATAGCCATATCTGGTAAGCAGTAATCGCCCAAAGGCCACGATTGTGCCGTTCCTATCTTTAAATAACCTCTTGACATTCCAATTCAATTTTGCTATATTTTGTTTTTTAAAAGTCTCTTTCATCATCCATATTTTGATTCTAATTAATAAATTCATTGCTTGTTTTATATGCATTAATTGAGATGTTGGAGAAAAATGAAAGAACTTCATCATAATATTTAATAATAGATTTGGCCATACAAGCATGCACTATAATGAATCTTCAAATTAAAAGTATTTTTTATAACATAATTCAGATTTTTTAATAAAATATATAATTATTTTTTTCAGTATATAGATAATTACATATTTATAGTATATAAATAATTATAGTTAATTTATCAATAAAAAAATTATTGAGAAGAAAGAAAAATAGCAAAAGAGCTTACACTAAAACATATTTTTAATTTTTTATGGGAGGCTTAGTCAGCTATTGATCTAATGGCTTATAATGGGACAATATTTTCAAAGTTGAAATGCGAATTGCTTTATTTGGAAGGCCCAAATTTTCAGCAAATGCACGAAGCCATAGCTTCCTGAACATCAAACTCTGGTAATACATATTGTGCGGAATCTTCAACTATGTATTTATTACTGCATTGGAACATATTAACATGTTAAATCTATAACCTAACAAAATTCAAAGAATTGATAGCATTGAAAATTTGCATAATGATATATGGACCCAGAATCCAAAAATTTAACTACAACAGAAAACACCGGTGAAGATGTACGTCTGGTTTCTTTTGGCAACACACAAAAAATTACATATTTCTAAATGTACAAGCCGCTTAATTATCAATAATTTATGATATAAATTTAATATAACACCAAGTAAACTCTGCCATGTAAACTTTGAACTGTTTTTAAATGGTACAATCTCATCGCTAAATAAATAAATGCCGGTAGAATTTTGTCACTGAAGAAATAAATTTAAAAGACATGAGACTCTAGATATTGAATAATGAATATCTTAATTGAAGATGAGATTCCTCATCATAATCTAACAATATTAAAATTTCTTTTCAATAATATATATATATATATATATATATATATATATGAAACATATTTTTATTATATTTTAGAATATATCTCTTAACTATTTCTCACTCTTATGTATGTCTTTGTCCATTGATTCCATCTCATTGAACTCAAATACTACATAGGCCACTCCATTATAGTTAATTTAGAGTGTAATAAGATAAAAAGATCTCTATCCATTACTACAGTGTAATTATAATTATTTTTGTTTTGCCTACTCTACTTTATATAATCGTTATAAATTTAATTTTATTACATTTTTTTAATATATTTTATAATTGATTGGCAATCTCACACCAACTCTTCACCCTTAAAGAATTTAAAATTTATAAATAAAATTTAATTTAATTTAAAAATAACTTATCACTAGTCTTTATTAACTTTGTATTTTGTTAAAAAATTCAGAAGATACTTCATATAGAGTAGTAAAAATTGATACATCAAAAAGCGTATTAGTGTTGTGGCAAAACATGCTTCATTTAGTGGGCATCTTTTTTATTTTTTTTTGGTTATAATCGGACGATCATACAATATGGGTACGAGTCAGTCCTTGAACATCCGAATACACTATTTGCTGTAAAACAAAAGGGCAGGGATCACCCTGCCTCCATCTTCAAAACCCAAAGTGGTAAGCCACAAGAGAAGCCACCCAATCGGCCGAGAATTAGCTTCACGATAGGTATGGCGAATCTGAACTCCTTCGGCCACCCTCAAAATGGCCCATATATCATGTAAGAGCGGAATGACAGGGGCAAGAGAGCCATAATCCCTACGCAACCATCAAATAACAGTCAAGGAGTCACCCTCAATAATGAGGTTGTGGGCATGAAGAGACCGAATGACGTAGGAGATGCCAATCCAAGCAGCATAGAGCTCAGCCATTGGGTGAGCATCTTTCATCATAAAAAATAGATAGACAATCCGTTTAAAATGTCTCAATAATAGAAAAGCTTAAAATGTCTCAATAATAGAAAAGCCCCGTAGAAAGCGATATGTGAGGCAGGATGGAGAAAAGAAAGCTATCTTTCATCGGATTAAGAAGATGAATTGCAGCATTCTCATATTCAAATTTCAAAAAACAACAATCGGTAGGGATGGTGCTTAGCGCTTTGGAGGTTGTTATATAGTAGTATCATGGGAGAAATTTAAAAGATGGGCAGCAGTGGGAGTTTTCAAGAGGTAAGGGTGGTGGCCGTAAGACTTAAGCAACTCTTACTAAAAGATTGATTCCTTGGATAGGAATCTCTTATGTGTCGTATTAGAAAATATTGAGAAGTTACAACATATTATTAATAGAATTATTTAATTTAAGCAATCTGGTTGAAAGGAGGTGAGGGATGAATGGCGTTTGGCCTTTCTTTGGCGGACAATTAGTAGAAGATTAAGGCTAAAATATTTATCCAAATCATCTTTGTAGTTAGTGCGGATTATGTGTTTCATTTTGAATTGAAAGATGATTTGGTAAAGGTTTTAACTAAAGGACCATGGAGTGTGGGTGGATAGGTTCTTGCATTAGAATCTTGGCATCCCAAACTTAAGCCTTCCAAAACTCCAATTTATCGCAATGCAATTTGGATGCGGATGGATGAACTTTCGGCGAAATTTTGGTTGAAGAATAAATTATTAGGGATTGCTTTATTGGAGGAAAAATCTTTATGGCTTCACTCAGAAACTCTGGGCTTAAAACTTTGAAATTATGCTTGTGTATATGCATCTATTGATTTGAATGAACTTTTAGTTCCTGGAATAAATATTCTAATGGTGATGGAGAGGATTTCACTTGGCAATTCTTTACTTACGTGAATATCTCCATTTATTATTTTACTTGTAGAAAAAATGGGTCATCATAAAGTCTTTGAATGTTCATCTCCTGCATTACTTCGACGGTAGTTGAGAATTGCATACTTTGCAATCCTCTAGAAATTCATGAATTGCATGAATAAGTGTGCGTAAACTATGGGCCTTACCTTTAACTTGAAAACACATTCTCCGAGGAAGACGTTCTCTTTTGGTGGGAAGATGCGACGATAGAGAAACTTATGAAACTGCTACACCAGCACTAGCTATTTTTAGGCGGCCGATTGCAACAACGAAGAAGCCGCATGTGAGAGCTGATTGTAACAGCAAAGCTCACGTAATCCAGTCTGCAGCTGACACGTGCACCATCTAACTTTTTCGTTACCAAGCTAAGACGTAAGTTGTCCCATAATTAATTGCGGCTTAATTTGCACTTCTGGCTAAAATTTAAATCATCAATTCCCACAAGCAAACACATTTACCTAAGCTTAGCCAAGCTCGCCAACAACAATAACCAATTTCAAATCTACCCCCAGTCCCCTAATCAATCTCTTAGCATAAATACATGGCCTCCTCACTCCCAACTCTACTCCAAGCTCTCATATCACCAATTTCTCAATTCGTCCGCACATAAAAAAAACTCCATTCTCCACTCTTGGAAAGGAGGCATGAAGGAAATCAAGTGCCTTGGCATTACAATCTCAATACTAGCTGCCATTTTGACAACACCAGCAACTCCGGTCACCTCCCAGATCTCAAAGGCCTGCACAAGCTCGATCAATAACTTCACCGGCCCCATGCCTAAAATACCTTCTGGCCTCCGCCATTAGTGGCAGTTCACCGTCGACGGAGTGTTGCTCAGCTCTCTCATCCCTCATCAGTCTCCGCACGGACTGCACTTGCCTTCTACTGACAGGGAATGTCCCATTCAACTTCCCCATCAATCGAACACTCGCTATCTCGCTTCCTCTAATGTGTGGATTGATCGTGCCACTCCAATGCAGAGGTTTGATCGTCTCCCATCTCCTAAACTTAGTGCATGGGACTGCCCAGTCATTTTGCTGGAGAAAGTATGATGAATCAATAAGATTTCAGCCTCGTGATGTTTTTCATTTATATGTTAAACTTGTTCAAATTCATTAAGATAGTGTTTGATAGAAAAATATTATTCATGAATAAGTATATGGGATAGAGTTTATCCTCTAGCTCTCGCTAGGGATATCCATTGGCTATCCCATTGATCATATTAAATACAAAAAGGTAAATCCATAGGATAACTTTTTTTACTCTTATTTGGAGGGATAACCAGCTATTCCTGTATTTAAATTAAGAGGATATCCCATGGTTAACCATGATTAATCATAAATTATCCTTTGATTAACTTTATTTCCAATTATCCCTTATAGTTATGATTTTTAAGAATAAAAAGAATATTCAAGAACCTAAATATCTTCTCTTATTTCTATTTCAAACACTAACTAAGAGTTCTAAATTCTTTCATCAACTATACTTTCCTATAGGTACAGCGGTGACGCTTTCAGGTTCAGATACAATTTCACCTCTCCTATCCCAACATGTTGCTAATGAATATAATTTAATCTAATTCTGTTGTTACTAATTGGTCACTGACAGGCTCTGTCGCGTCTTCTATTTTTATTTTTTATTATTTTAATGGTTCGATTTTTTTTTTTCTCTCTTTTTTGGTGCACTATTTACAGCTCCGCTTCGATTGGAACATCGCCACCTTTGCCACTTCCAACATCCCTTTTCGAGCCAGTATCTTCACCGCAGCGATCAGATGTACCGCCTCGAAGGGGTTTATTCAGAGGAGATCCTAAGTTCCGTCGTGTCTTTTCATAATTAATTCATTTTTCCACCGCTTGCGCTTGGAACCATGCTGCGGGTCACTGTGTTGGTGCCGTCGGACACGTTCGTTCTTTTAAATTTTATTATAAAGGGTTAAATGGTTACAGAGAGGGAGGTGGACAAGGGCTGAAAGGCCATAATATTATTTGTTTCACTTTGTGGGAGTATGTAGTTCATATTTAATATTGCCATAGTGGAATGCTGTTTACATGCGTTTGCTAATGCTAAACTCATGATTCTAACTAGAAGAAACTAACTATGCATTCTTTCCGTTCTCATCTTTAAATGACCTCTTGAGATTGTTATTCAATTTTACTATATTTATTATTTTTTAAAAGTCTCTCTTATTATCCACATTTTTATTTTAATTAATAGATTCATTGCTTGTTTTATGTATAGTAATTAATTAAGATGTTGGAGGAAAATATTAAAAAAGGTCAGACAAACATGCACTACCGTCAATCTTCAAATTAGAAGTATTCTTTTTACAACATAATTCAGATTTTTTAATAAAATAAATAATTATTTTTTAATATATAAATAATTACATCTGTATAGTATATAATAATTTCAGTTAATTTATCAATAAAAAAACTAAATATTAAAAAATACTTTGTTAAGAAAATGATAGTTTTTAATCATTGAAATATATACTTAATTAATCTTTAACATATAACTGAAGACATTAAATAACCTAACATATCATTTGTATCTACTGCCATATCAACTATATCATAGAATTGAGTAACAAATAGAAATCCAAACAATAATAATTTTATAGTTAATTTTTTGGTGACATACTTAATTTTTAATATGCAATAACTATTTAATGGACTATTTAATGTATATCAATTTGTTTCTTTATTATACTATATTTTAAAGAATTGTCTTTATATAATGCATATATTTGTTTTGAAATGAAAGGCTCTTGTTGTTATCATTAAATATATTTTAGCTCTAGCATGTTACTATATTTTAATAATTGAATTACAGGCTATCAACTTGGTTATATCAATGAAACCTCACAGCTATCCATCTTATGATAGGCAAAACAATGTATGGACTTGTTGCCGCTGAAATCCGTCCTCCGACTCGGGCGTGGTCAATCTCCAGAAGAGGGGGGCGGACCTGCAAAAGAAGCCCACACGCGGAGGGACGCTGGGGGTGGTCCTTCGCGGAAGACCCTCCGACGCTCAAGTCAGTGGAGAAGAAATCGGCGATCAACCAGACAGTGAGGAGATGGATCTCTCCGGAAGACCTCTCCGGGGGCGGCCAATCGAAGGCTCCAAAGGGCAGGAGCGCCGACAAGCTACCGGCGAGAGCAGGAGAGTGAGAGTGGGGGTGTAAGCGCGCAAGTGTGCGTAAAGAGTTGCGTACCTGAGGGAATCTGCCAATCTGATATTTATAGACTGTCACCTGGGGACTTGAGCATCTTTTGGAAGGTTCTGGGGTTGTTACGATACGGGAGTAGACAGAATCAGGCCGTTGTGGGGCCGTTAGAATCCACGCCTTGTTTGTTAAGGGATCGACGGCTGGGAGAGCTCCTTGATGTCTTGGGATCTGGGTGAGTAGACCTGGGGCGGTTACAATAGGTCTTAGGCCACGTCTCAACATGATTCCTTGCCTAAGGTGCTTGCTCGGGTAAGCTTAAGCTCTCCCGCGTCAGGTTCCGCGGAGGTAGACGTCAGGGCGTGGATCGCTAGGTAGAAGCAAGCTACGGAAGCCCGGAAGGGGCCGAGCTAGGGAAGCCCGGAAGAGGCCGAGCTACGGAAGCCTGAAAGAGGCCGAGCTACGGAAGCTCGGAAGGGGCCGAGCTAGGGAAGCCCGGAAGAGGCCGAGCTACGGAAGCCCGGAAGAGGCCGAGCTACGGAAGCCCGAAAGGGGCCGAGCTATGGAAGCCCGGAAGGGGCCGAGCTACAGAAGCCCGGAAGGGGCCGAGCTATGGAAGCCCGAAAGAGGCCGAGCTATGGAAGCCCGAAAGAGGCCGAGCTAGGGAAGCCCGGAAGAGGCCGAGCTACGGAAGCCCGGAAGGGGCCGAGCTACGGAAACCCGGAGGGAGACGGCGGGAGGAGGTCAGCCTTAGCCACCTCGCATGGATATCAATGCAATGACGATTTTACCCCCCAACATATGCCCTCCACTCCCTAGTTCGAAGCGTAGGTTCGGGCGTAGGGAGTATAAGCTCCCTGGATGGGACGTCTTGGCCTAAACAGTTCATGCAATGATGCCCTAATTAATGCGACAGGGCCATCGTACCTTCGGAGGTAAGGTTCCTCCACTATCGATGGTTGAGATTGTGTCGTGCCGTGAATCCCGATCGATATGGAGGTTTGTCGAGGCGATTTCGGATGCCTCGAATGAGACGTCCCACCTCCCCAGGGCGGTTCCTTGGCGGAGAAGCGAAGTGACAACCGCCCTATATATATATACTTATGCACATGTGCGCATGTTCGCGGCATCTTCTCACCTTGTTTCCAGAAGAGCATTGGTCTCTCATCCTCTCCAGCGTTCATCATTTTCGCCCAGGATTTCCCTCAACCGAGATGGCGATGAGCCCTGAAGATGTGGCCTCAGAAATCGTTGCTGAGGATTTGGGGAGGATTCACCAGAGGTATGGTCTGCCCTTGGATGTAGTTTTGCGGGTGCCGGAACCCGAAGATAGGGTTACTCGGGGATTAGAGTCCGGAGTCTTTATCTATGAGGATAGTTTTAAGGCGGGTCTTCGTTTTCCTCTCCATCCCTTGGTGAAGGAGATCATGACCCACTACAACATCTGTCCATCGATGGTGGCTCCAAATAGTTGGCGGAATATCGTCGGATTCATTTCGATGTGTCACCAGATTCAAGTCGTTGCAACTCTCCCCCTTTTCCGCACCTGTTACCACTTGACTCCCGGGAGGAAATCGGAGTGGACCTCCATCGGGCCCCGGAGCTCTTTTAACGTTATCGCGGATAAGCCTTCTTCCATCAAGGGGTGGAAGAGCCGATTCGTGATTGCGGAGGGGAACGTCGGTTCCAATTTCCCTCGACGATGGGGGGAAGTTGCGAGGGATGCGGAGACGCATCCGGCCTTATCGGCGCAGGAGGAGAGGGACCTGGATGTCCTTCGTAATGGACAGGTATTTTCGGCTAACGACCTATTATCGGAGGGGGCCCTCTTCGCAGCCGGGCTCAGCCCTCTGGATCCACAAGGTGAGTCCCTTTTTGCGCTATGTATTTTTCTCGATTACCGCGCTTGGGTCTGAGTATGTAAATTTCGGTTTGACAGCCACAAGGTTGGCGTTGTCGAGCCTCTCCAAGAGGAAGAGGGGGAAGCGCCCAGGGGAAGGTAGCGGCGCGGACAGCGGCCGGCCCGAGAAAAGGCCCATACCTCTGCCAAAAACCCGCCGGACGTCGGAGCAGTCCCCATAGGACCGCCGGGGGCGAAGGAGGATCCGGGGAGAATGGCCACGGCACCTGGCGCCCTCGTACTGGAGATATCGGACAGTTCGGATGAAGCTCCATTGGCTCGTCCGACCGCGTCCCCCTTGAAAGAGGAACCTGCGACGGGTCCAGCGGAGGCGGCCGTAGCAGAGGGGCCCATTGTCCCCGCGGGATTACCGCTGGCTCCAGCGGGAGAGGGGAAGGAGATAGCCGCAGCGGAGGAAGTTCAGGGGGAGCCCCTACTTGGTCTGTCCGCCGGGGAGTCTGGTAGCAGTGAGGTCGGGCCGCCCTCGATGGGTCAAGAGGCGGGTCAGACCGAGGCCTCGGGGAGCCCGCGGAGGAGACGCAGGGGGTGGCGACTGGAAAGGACGCATCGGTGGAGGGAGCACAACAAAGTGGGGGTCCCACGATCGGGGCTCCCTCGAAGAAGATTTTGGAGAGGCTGGCGCTTGGGCTGGCCGAGCTATCTGAAGAGACCCAAGCCATAGCCTTGACGGAGGAGGCCGGGAGATTGAAGGCCTCTCAGGCGGAGGCCGCCCAGGCTGGTCCCTCAGGTGGGGTTGGCTCATTCGGCAGCTCGGACGCTAGTATCGAGGAGGCATTCTCTGCCATGATAAGGTCGGCCTTGTATCCGGGCGCGGACCCTTCGGCGGACAAGTTTGCCGACCTGGGGCTGGTCGATGCTGCATTCGGGCAGCAAGGCGTGGCAGAAAGTATCCACCTTCTTCCCGACATTGATAACACAACATTGATGAGGATGACCCGGGCCTATGCCTCGCGGGTGAGCTATTTTCCTTGCGCGATAGACGTTTCTCGATTTGATCCCAACGCGGCCTCTTATTCAATTTTTGCTTTTGCAGAGTGTTTTACTTTCCCGGGCGATTTGTTGGCGCTTGAGTTTGGCGACGGGGGCCAGTGTCCAGGCCCGGAGGGAGAATGTCGAGCTCCAGTCGCGGCTGAAGGTGTCTGAGCAGTTCGAAGAGCTCATGGACACGATGGATAGGAACTCGAAGGCGGCAAGGGCGGCACATCAGGCTGCCGTGGACGAGGTGTCCAAGCAGAAGCGCAGGGTGGAGGAGTTACAGGGACTCCTAGTGAAGAACGACGACGCGTGCTTGGAGTTGGCCAAGATTAAATCGAAACACTCCGCGGAGGTGGCGGCGATGCAGCGGGAACATGGTGAGAGTATGAGTCGGCTGGGGAGGGAGGCCGACGATGAAAGAAGGCGCCTGGCGAGAATGCTCGGAGAGGTGGAGGAGAAATTGAAACGGCGTGATGGTGAAATTGCCCATTTGAAGGAGAACGCTAGGTGGCATCAAGGGACGCTAACTCGGGTGAGTGACGAGTTGTCGCAAGCTCGTGGGGAGATTGAAGCCAGACAATCGAAGATCAGTACCCTGCAAGAGAGGGTCGAGCTGGTCGGCGCTGACAGGACAAGAGCCCGGAGTGAGGCCGAGGAGCTGGCCAAAAGGTTGGCCAGGCGAGAGGGGGAGGTATGCTCCCATTTTACCCTCTTTATTTTCTACTGGCTCCTTGCGACGCCGATTGATTTTGGCCTTTCCAGATGGCGAGGATGGGGTCGGAGATTCGGGCTCTCCAAAGTGTGCTCGCGTCCACTCGCAGTAGGAGCTCGGAACTCGAGACACGGGCTAGCGAGCTTGAGGAACAAAATGTCATTTTGAAGGCCCAAGTGATCGAGGTCGAGAAGCAGACTGCGGAGGTCAAAACGCAGCACGCCATTCTCAAGGGTAGGCAGGACGCTATTAGCGTTGACGCCTTCCATCATGGGATAGAAGAGTGTAAACAGCGGATCCTCAGTGAGCGCCCGGAGTGGGATCTTTCTTTCCTGAGCGCCCAAGATCCCGACGATGGCAAGTCTGAAGAAGAAGAAGACGAAGATGAATATGCCGACGTGTCTGACGATGAACCTGGCGCCGCCCCTAGTCCCAGCGAAGCTGCAGTTTCTGAGGGACGATCGCAAACTGCCGCCGAGGGGGCGAGATCATTGGAGAAGGGTGAGCCTAGTCACGCCTTCGTAGGCGCAACTGAGGGCTCCTCAAAGGATGATGCGGCTCCTGGTTCGTAGGAGTTGTTATTGTACCTCGCTTATCTATCGTTCCTTAATAAAAGAACTTTCTGTTTTGACTTAAGTGTCGTCCTGGTTTGGCCTCATCGTCGCCCAGTTTCGCCTTGAGCGGTCTGTGGCTCGCTGGCGATCTTGGGTTATCTTTATTCCAAGACTAGGCAAACGCGTTAGCTCGGACCGATAGGCGAAATAGGCCGACCAGGGCCGACAGGCAAAATAGGCCGGCTGAGGCCGACGGATGGAGTAGGCCGGCTTGGGTCGACAGATAAGATGGATCGGCCAGGGCCGACGGGCAGAATAGATCGGCTGGGACCAACGAACAATATAGGTCGGCTGGCGCCGATGGATAAATTAGGTCGGCTGGGGCCGATGAATAAAATAGATCGGCTGGGGCCGACAGAAGAAATAGGTCGGCTGGGGTCGATGAATAAAATAGATCGGCTGGGGCCGACAGAAGAAATAGGTCGGCCAGGGCCGACGGACGAAAATAGGTCGGCGTGGGCCGACAGAAGAAATAGGTCGGCTAGGGCCGACAGACGAAAATAGGTCGGCGTGGGCCGACAGAAGAAATAGGTCGGCTGGGGCCGATGAATAAAATAGATCGGCTGGGGCCGACAGAAGAAATAGGTCGGCTAGGGCCGATGAATAAAATAGATCGGCTGGGGCCGACAGAAGAAATAGGTCGGCCAGGGCCGACGGACGAAAATAGGTCGGCGTGGGCCGACAGAAGAAATAGGTCGGCTAGGGCCGACGGATGAAAATAGGTCGGCGTGGGCCGACAGAAGAAATAGGTCGGCTAGGGCTGATGAATAAAATAGATCGGCTGGGGCCGACAGAAGAAATAGGTCGGCTAGGGCCGATGAATAAAATAGATCGGCTGGGGCCGACAGAAGAAATAGGTCGGCCAGGGCCGACGGACGAAAATAGGTCGGCGTGGGCCGACAGAAGAAATAGGTCGGCTAGGGCCGACGAACGAAAATAGGTCGACGTGGGCCGACAGAAGAAATAGGTCGGCTGGGGCCGATAAATAAAATAGATCGGCTGGGGCTGACAGAAGAAATAGGTCGGCTAGGGCCGACGGACGAAAATAGGTCGGCGTGGGCCGACAGAAGAAATAGGTCGGCTAGGGCCGACGGACGAAAAATAGGTTGGCTGGGGCCGACGGATAAAATGGGTCGGCTGGGACCGATGGATAAAATAGGTTTTCGTGCTTCCTGCCATCCTGCCAGCGCCCTGCTGTCCCGTAGGCAATTCGGTTTTTACTTTACTAGAAGCGGTGATACGGCAGAGTGGGGGGAATAAAACTGCATCAGAGCTTTCCGGAAGGTGCTCTTTTCCCATGCAGGCTACCTCGTTGCGATGCGCACGCAACCGTCCACTATTGGACAGTACTTTTTCAAAGGACGATTTTCTGAGCCCGCCGGTTTTCGAAGCGTCAGCGGATGATTTCCTGTATTTACTGGCCGTGATTCGGGATCAGGAGGGGATCTTCGTACATGTCCTGGTTCAGGCGGTGGGTTTGGCGCGCAGTGGGGCGCCAATCTTGAGAGACCACGTGGAGGTACTGCTTGGAAGTTTAAATCTTGGGACGCGCAGTCTGGGTAGCTTTTCCTGGTCCATTTCCGCCTATAAAAAGGAAAAGGGGGTCTCATCTGGTTATCCCCAAAGTTTCTTTCTCGCCAGAGCTTTTACCATGCTCATTTCTCTGTTGCTACGAGTGGGAGGATCGACTTTTCCTTTCATGGGCTCCTTGCCACCGGATAGCTGGGGCGACCGGGGAGCAGCTGGAGGATGGCTCGTCCTTAGGGGATGAGTCCCGGAGATCACATGGAGAGCGCACATGGGGGGAGCAGAGATCACACGGGGAGCGCACATATAACTCTTCCCGTGTGACCTTTGCGGCCGGTTACGGGGGGCTTATGGTAGGAGGCGTATCGACACCCCCGTAACACGCACAGACTCCCCCTTTTTCGCTGGTTTGGGTTCCCGTCCCTTCTCTGAGGGGAATCCTTGCCACGGGAGGGAAAATATGGGAGCAACCGGGGTCGGATGGTCCCCGGTTCCCTTGGCTGGGCGACGACCCGCGATCCAGCACCCCCTCCTAGGGGAGCAGGCTGGATCGTCCGGATCCTCAGAATCAGCATCCGTGGGCCATGCCTCCTTTTGGATCTTTTAATTCATCCGCCCGGGAGGACTGATTCCGTGGTTTGCCTGTTTTGTCGATCCGGCCGTTGGAACATCGCAGTCGCCTAGGTCTGCTTTGGAGCAGTTGCTCGGGTTTTGAATTTGTCTTTATTTTATGCATTTTACTGTTCTTGTAATGCCTGTGAGGCATTTGTAATTGATCATGATCGGCAATAAAGAGAGTTATATTCTGTGTCTCAATCTCTATCTTTTCTTGTGCCGAGCTTTTTGCTATTGTTGTTTGTGGGCGTCAAAAGCGTTCCGTTCGTCCTTAGACGAGGATCCCACGTCACTCGAATTAATCGAGGTTCGTATTCGGCGATTCGTAGATCATTCGGAGCAACATGCCCCTTACTCTGGTCGGAAACTTGGTGTTTTCGTGCTTCGCTTTTCGTAAAGCCCGATTTACCGTAGGTCGGTCTTGGCCGAAGCTCAGGGAATTCGCACCCCTTCTCGTCATGGTTCAAGGAACCAGTCACTCGGGATAGTCGAGTTTCGGGGAACGTCTTACTTGGCCCTGCCAAGGTTCAAAGAATTTCGTAGCTCGGTCCTGCCGAGGTTCGGAGAACTTTGTAGCTCGGACCTGCCGAGGTTCGGAGAAAATTTCACTTGGCCCCGCCAAGGTTCGGAGAACTTTTTACTTGGCCCTGCCAAGGTTCGGAGAATTGGTAGCTCGGCCCTGCCGAGGTTCGGAGAATTTTGTAGCTCGGACCTGCCAAGGTTCGGAGAACATTTCACTTGGCCCTGCCAAGGTTCGGAGAACATTTTACTTGGCCCTGCCAAGGTTCGGAGAATTGGTAGCTCGGCCCTACCGAGGTTCGGAGAATTTTGTAGCTCGGACCTGCCGAGGTTCGGAGAACATTTCACTTGGCCCTGCCAAGGTTCGGAGAACATTTTACTTGGTCCTGCCAAGGTTCGGAGAATTGGTAGCTCGGCCCTGCCGAGGTTCGGAGAATTTTGTAGCTCGGACCTGCCGAGGTTCGAAGAACATTTCACTTGGCCCTGCCAAGGTTCGGAGAACATTTTACTTGGCCCTGCCAAGGTTCGGAGAATTGGTAGCTCGGCCCTGCCGAGGTTCGGAGAATTTTGTTTTACTTGGCCCTGCCAAGGTTCGGAGATTTGTTGCTCGGAGGGAGCGATTCAGCCGCCGTTGCAGGCCACAGCGTTAGGTCTACGTGGCGCTTAATAAAGGGGGCGCCCGAGCGGAA
>UESW01004513.1:143028-164101 GCA_900491605.1 Calamus simplicifolius
GGGTTTCGCGAGCAATGAGCAGCTTGCGA
Source organism: Calamus simplicifolius (assembly GCA_900491605.1). NCBI lineage: Eukaryota > Viridiplantae > Streptophyta > Magnoliopsida > Arecales > Arecaceae > Calamus > Calamus simplicifolius. Next base: position 143,058 of record UESW01004513.1, read on the forward strand.
GGACTGCCGAAGAATTCTTGGACGTTTCTGTCAGGGAGGCGGAGGCCTCACGCCGGTTGATAGACCGGCAGAGGGAGGAAATTATGTCCCTTCGTCAGCAGGTGGCTGACCTGATGGAGCGCTTGGAGGAACTGTTAGCCTCCGGGAGTGACTCCGAATTCTGATTCGGGGACTCCCCTCTTGTTTTTGCTTTTTACCGCCTCTTTGTAGTCCTCCTCCTTTTATGAATGAAAGATGGACCTTGTTTATCTGTGAAGTTCCTTTCTTTGAGTATTTACGGCCTTGACCTGTGTGACGGATTAGGGGGCCGCCGTGGCCCCATCGTTTTTGTGTGTTGATATGGGTTCTTTAAATGACGGGTTATAGGGGTGTCACCCAAAAGATTTCCAGTAGCAGAGAGGGGAATCATCTAGCTCTGCTCGGAGCTATCAGCCGATTGTGTGGGGCTCAACGGCCTTAAAGGGGGGTTTTGCCAATGGTGGCTCGTGTCGACGGTTTTTGCTCAACGTCGTTTTCAAACTGGACAAAGTCCTTCGGGGACTATTTGGGGGCCGTTCGGCTTTAGTCGTGGCCTGTATACTTTGGCTTTTTGTCTGAATGATTTTTACCTGGCCCTGCTACGGCTCGGGTAATTCGTTGCTCGGCCCAGCCGAGGTTCGGAGAAATATTTACTTGGTCCTGCCAAGGCTCGAAGATTCGTTGCTCGGCCCAGCCGAGGTTCGGAGACTTTGTTTTACTTGGCCCTGCCAAGGTTCGGAGATTTTGTTTTACTTGGCCCTGCCAAGGTTCGGAGATTTGTTTTACTTGGCCCTGCCAAGGTTCGAAGATTTGTTTTACTTGGCCCTGCCAAGGTTCGGAGATTCGTTGCTCGGCCCAGCCGAGGTTTGGAGACTTTGTTTTACTTGGCCCTGCCAAGGTTCGGAGATTTTATTTTACTTGGCCCTGCCAAGGTTCGGAGATTTGTTTTACTTGGCCCTGCCAAGGTTCGGAGATTCGTTGCTCGGCCCAGCGAGGTTCGGAGACTTTGTTTTACTTGGCCCTGCCAAGGTTCGAAGATTTTATTTTACTTGGCCCTGCTAAGGTTCGGAGATTTGTTGCTCGGCCCAGCCGAGGTTCGGAGACTTTGTTTTACTTGGCCCTGCCAAGGTTCGAAGATTTTGTTTTACTTGGCCCTGCCAAGGTTCGGAGATTTATTGCTCGGCCCAGCCGAGGTTCGGAGACTTTGTTTTACTTGGCCCTGCCAAGGTTCGGAGATTTTGTTTTACTTGGCCCTGCCAAGGTTCGGAGATTTGTTGCTCGGCCCAGCCGAGGTTCGGAGACTTTGTTTTACTTGGCCCTGCCAAGGTTCGGAGATTTTGTTTTACTTGGCCCTGCCAAGGTTCGAAAATTTGTTGCTCGGCCCAGCCGAGGTTCGGAGACTTTGTTTTACTTGGCCCTGCCAAGGTTTGGAGATTTTGTTTTACTTGGCCCTGCCAAGGTTCGGAGATTTTGTTTTACTTGGCCCTGCCAAGGTTCAGAGATTTGTTGCTCGGCCCAACCGAGGTTCGGAGATTTTATTTTACTTGGCCCTGCCAAGGTTCGGAGATTTGTTGCTCGGCCCAGCCGAGGTTCGGAGACTTTGTTTTACTTGGCCCTGCCAAGGTTCGGAGATTTGTTTTACTTGGCCCTGCCAAGGTTTGGAGATTTGTTGCTCGGCCCAGCCGAGGTTCGGAGACTTTGTTTTACTTGGCCCTGCCAAGGTTCGGAGATTTTGTTTTACTTGGCCCTGCCAAGGTTCGGAGATTTGTTGCTCGGCCCAGCCGAGGTTCGGAGACTTTGTTTTACTTGGCCCTGCCAAGGTTCGGAGATTTTGTTTTACTTGGCCCTGCCAAGGTTCGGAGATTTGTTGCTCGGCCTAGCCGAGGTTCGGAGCTTTGTTTTACTTGGCCCTGCCAAGGTTCGGAGATTTTGTTTTACTTGGCCCTGCCAAGGTTCGGAGATTTGTTGCTCGGCCCAGCCGAGGTTCGGAGACTTTGTTTTACTTGGCCCTGCCAAGGTTCAGAGATTTTGTTTTACTTGGCCCTGCCAAGGTTCGGAGATTTGTTGCTCAGCCCAGCCGAGGTTTGAAGACTTTGTTTTACTTGGCCCTGCCAAGGTTCGGAGATTTGTTGCTCGGCCCAGCCGAGGTTCGGAGACTTTGTTTTACTTGGCCCTGCCAAGGTTCGAGATTTTGTTTTACTTGGCCCTGCCAAGGTTCGGAGATTTTGTTTTACTTGGCCCTGCCAAGGTTCGGAGATTCCTGTTCGAACAGACAGCTCGGTCGTGCCGAGGATTGGTAAGCAGTATCTGTTTCTTTTCAATTTATAGCAATATAGTGCGTAATGATTCACGCGATAGATTTTGAGGAAACAGATAAACAGGAATATACAGTGAGGTATATGGAGATTGTTTAGAGGGGACATACCCTATTGATAATATTTACGAAGGTTGTCCGCGTTCCAAGTCCGGGGAATAGGACTTCCCATCAAGATCCTGCAGCTTGTAGGTTCCTGGTCCAATAATCTCCGGTATTTGATACGGGCCCTCCCAGTTTGGCGCCAGCTTTCCTTGCTCCAGCGGTTTGGATACAGAAGCTTTCCGGAGGACAAGGTCGCCGGGTAGGAAGGTTTCCCCTTGACCCGGAGGCATGGTACCGAGCCACCCTCTGTTGATAAGCAGCCGTCCTGATTCGGGCCTTTTCTCTGACTTCTTCTACCAAGTCGAGGTTGGTGCGGAGTTGCTCGTCGCTGGCTTCCTCCGAATAGCTCTCCACCCGCAACGATGGGAGGCCTATTTCCACAGGGATGACAGCCTCTGTGCCAAAAGCCATTCGGAATGGAGTCTCGCCGGTCGGGATTCTCGGGGTAGTTCGGTAGGCCCACAAGACATGATGTAGCTCATCGGCCCATCCTGCCTTGGGCTCTGGAGAGGCGAGCTTTGATTCCCTGGAGGAGGGTCCTGTTGGTTACCTCGGCCGCTCCGTTGGCTTGTGGGTGCCCGACCGAAGTAAGGTGGTCGGATTCCGTGCTCCTCGCAGAATTGGCGAATTTGGAGTTGTCGAACTGCTTACCGTTATCGGTGATTATAATGTGGGGAGGCCGAATCGGCAGATGATGGACCTCCAAACAAAGTCCCTGGCCGTGCCTCGGTGATTTGCGCGACTGCTTCCGCTTCGACCCATTTGGTGAAGTAGTCAATGGCGACAAATAAGAATTTCCGCTGTCCCATCGCAAGCGGGAATGGGCCGAGGATGTCCATCCCCCACTTGGCAAAGGGCCAAGCGGAGGATATAGAGACTAGCTCGGCGGAAGGGAGTCTTTGGATGTTTGCATGTCTCTGGCAGGAGTCACAGGCTCGGACTAAATCGTCCGCGTCTCTTTGCATGGTCGGCCAGTAGTAGCCCTACCGCAGTACCTTGTGACATAGGGATCGGCTTCCCAGATGGTTGCCGCAAATCCCTTCATGCACCTCACGCAGAGCATAATCCGCTTCGGATGGGCGAAGGCATCTAAGCAGCGGCATGGAGAAAGACCGCTTGTAAAGTTGGTTGTCAATTACTACATAATGGGTGGCCTGCAGCTCAGCTTCCTAGTCCTCTCTTCGGTCGGATGGAAGCGACCCTTCTTTGAGATATTTGAGATAGGGTCGAACCAGGATGGTTCGGCTTCGACTTGCATCACTCGGTCGGCTTCCATGATGCTCGGCTTTTACAGGGTCTCCAGGTGGAATTTTTGCTCGGCATCCATTGATTCCGCGGTTGCCAGTCGGGAGAGTAGGTCGGCACGGGCATTCTCAGATCTGGGGATCTGAATAATTTCAAATTCAGAAAAATGAGGAAGCAAGTTACGCACCTCCTGGAGATACCGAATCATTTGGCTCCCGAGCTTCAAACTCTCCCCGAACATGGCGGCCACCAACTGAGAGTCGGTGAAGGCGCTGAGCTTTTCCACCTTAAGGTTGCGGCGATCCTGAGACCGACTAGCAGGGCTTCATACTCGGCTTCATTGTTGGAAGCCGGGAAGGAGAATCGGACGCCATACTCGAAAGCCATCCCCTCGGGACTAGTAAGAACCAGACCCGCACCGGAGTGATGGGCGTTGGACGACCCATCGACGTGGAGGAGCCACCGGGCTCTGGACTTCGGCTCTTCAGGGGAGTCTGGGGCAGAACCGTCCTCTGGGATGGTACACTCGAGGAGGAAGTCGGCCAGCACTTGGGCTTTGATGGCAGGGCGAGGCTGAAAATGTATGTCGTGCTCGCTTAGCTCGACGGCCCATTTGGTCATTCTCCCCGATGTTTCCGGACGGTGGACCACTGCCTTGATGGGTTGGTCGGTCAGGACTGTCACGGAATGTGCTTGGAAATACGGTCGTAGCTTTCGGACTGACATGACTAAGGCCAACACCATCTTTTCAATCCTGCTGTACCTCGTCTCCGCATCGCGGAGCAGCCTACTTACATAGTAGATCGGCTTCTGGACTTTGCCCTCTTCTTTGATCAGCACCGAACAAACTGCGCCCTCCGAAACGGCTAAGTACAGAAACAGGGTCTCCCCGGGGCTGGGCTACTAAGAAGTGGGGGAGAGCCGAGGTACTTTTTCAGATCTTGAAATGACTTCTGGCACTCGGAGTCCACTGGAAGTTTTTGGCCGATCGGAGAGTTTTGAAAAAGGGGAGGCATCTCTCGGCCGACCGCCACAAAGCGGTTAAGGGCCGCTATCCTTCCGGTTAGGCGCTGGACCTCTTTCACAGATGCAGGGGGCGCCATTTGTTGGAGGCTTGAATCTTCTGGGGTTAGCTTCGATACCTCGCTGGGAGACCATGAAGCCGAGGAACTTTCCCGAGTTGACGCCGAAGGCACACTTGGTCGGATTGAGTTTCATCCCATATTTGCGCAATGTTGCAAAGCTTTCTGCAAGGTCCTCAACATGTCGTGGCGCTTCCCTGCTTTTGACCAGCATGTCGTCCACGTATACCTCCATGTTCCGGCCGATTTGCTCTTTGAACACCTTGTTGACCAGCCGCTGGTAGGTCGCCCCTGCATTTTTAAGACCGAAAGGCATAACACGGTAACAGTAGGTACCTCGGTCGGTTATGAAGGCGGTCTTTTCTTCATCTTCAGGGGCCATTCGGATCTGATTATAGCCGGAATAGGCGTCCATGAATGATAGCATTTGGTGGCCTGAGGTGGCGTCCACGAGCTGATCGATCCGAGGGAGGGGGAAGCTGTCCTTTGGGCAGGCCTTGTTGAGGTCGGTGAAGTCGATGCAGATCCTCCACTTGCCGTTCGACTTTTTCACCATGACGACATTTGATAGCCAACTCGGGTAATTCACTTCCCGGACGAAGTTGGCCTTGATGAGTTTGTCGACCTCCTCTTCGATGGCTTTTTGCCGTTTTGGGGCGAAGCTTCTTTTCTTCTGCTTGACAGGCCTGTGCTTCTCGTCCACATTGAGATGGTGGACGAGAACCTCGGGGTCGATTCCCGGCATGTCGGAGGCGGCCCAGGCAAAGATGTCCGCATTACTTTGAAGGAATCTGATCAATCTGTGCCGAGGCTCTCCTTTGAGCAGCGACCCGATCTTTATGGTTCGGTCGGGCCGAGCTTCGTCTAGCGGTACTTCTTCCAGCTCTTCCACCGGTTCTCCCCGCTGTTCGGCGAAATCCTTGCGAGCGTCCAGCCCGTCAACCTTGGGAATCCTGGACTGAAGGCTCGTGACAAAACATTGCCGAGCCATGGCCTGACTTCCCCAAACCACTCCGATTCCTCGCTCGGTGGGGAACTTCATAGACAGATGTGGGATAGAGACAACTGCCTTAAGGGACATCAAGTTGGGCCTGCCGAATATGGCGTTATATGGGGACCTGAGGTCAGTCACCAGGAAGTCGGTCTGTACAACGGTCACGAGGGCCAGGTTCCTGCGCGGACCGTCAGGGTGACGATTCCTTCCGGGATGATGACGTCGCCGGTGAATCCCATCAGGGTGGAATCTACGGCTCGAAGGTTTTCCATGAGCAATTTCATCCTGGCAAACACACCGAGGTACAAAACGTTTACCGAACTTCCACTATCGACGAGATTCGGCTTACATCATAATTGTTCAAGTTAAGGGATACAACAAGTGCGTCATCGTGGGGGAGCTGTATCCCAAGAAGATCATCATCAGAAAAGGAAAGTTGCCCGTGCGTGCCTTCTTTGGCACCGGCACATCACCGTCGCCCCTGGAGCTCGATCCGCCGGCCTCCTCAATCATGTTGATACGGCCAACCACAGGCGGATTTGGTGGAGGAGGGAGTTGTGGGAGCTCAGGCTGGCGATCACCTCCTTGCTGCTGCGGCTCAGGTGCCCTCCTGAATTGGTCCAGCCGTCCCCGCCGGATCAGTCTCTCTATTTCATTCTTCAGCTGCCAACATTCTTCAGTGTCATGACCATGCTCCCTATGGTAGCGGCAGTATTTAGCGGGATCCCTTCGAGTCGGGTTCCCTCGGAGAGGTACTGGCCGGGGAAGTTGGTGCTCTATCTCCATGAGGATCTGCGCCCGGGGCACAGTCAGCGGAGTATAGCGATCGAATCGCCTGGGAGGACTCCGGGAGCGATTCCTTGGCGGCAGCGGAGGGACTCTTGGGTGGTGGGGCGGACTTGGCCGATGGACAGGGCGGTGTCTGTCGGGAACTTTGGGCTCTTGCTTCTTTCTTGCTTGCTCAGCACGGGCCACTCTCCGCGACTCCTCGACCCTAGCGTACTTATCCGCAAGGGCCATCATATCAGATAGACATGGGGGGTAGCTGACCTCCATTGCCAGATAGAAGTCGCTCTCCTTCGAAACTCCCCCCGCCAGGGCGGACATAGCCACCTCATGATTAAGGTGGTCCACCTCTAACATGGCCTTGTTGAAACGGCCAAGATAATTTCTCAAGGACTCCCCCTCTCTGCTTGACTTCGGAGAGGGAGTCGGATCTTCGTCGATGGCGGCGGCTGCTGACGAACTGGCCAATAAAAAGGTGGCTCAGCTCGTCGAATGAATCAATGGAACCCGATTTCAAGGCGTTGAACCAGGTTCGGGCGGATCCCCTGAGGGTGGATGGAAAGGCGGCAGAGAACCGCATCGGATGCTCCGTGGAACATCATTATCGACCGGAAGCTACTGAGATGGTCATCCGGATCAGTGGAGCCGTGATAAGGCTCGACGGCTGGCAGTTTGACGTGGGAGGGAATCACTTCCTCCATGATTCCCTTAGAGAAAGGGATGCCCTGCTCCGCTTTGGGCTGGGGCAGATGGGTCTGCTTGGCGGCGTCCAGCTCCTGACGCATCTCCTGGATCTGACGGCGGATCTCCTTCTCACCGGCTAGAGGAGGGGCTGGGCGCGAGAATCGCAGGGATGGTGTGGAGTCATGGTGAGATGTCGCCGGAGAGAGGGAGCAGGCTCGCCGAGATCTGGAAGGATCCCTATCATAACCGGTTCGAGGGACCAGTTTGTCCCCCCTGGGCGATGTGGGGGATCCGCTGATTCGTGCGGATCAGAGGAGGAGGTTGCCGGCGAAGAAGAAATCGCCGCTTCTTTCTGAGGATACGAAGCAGGGGGAGCCGCAAGGCGCTCCTGTACCAGATGGGTAAGGGCCTGGACCTGCTGGACCAGTGTGGCGAACTGGTCTTGGGTCACCGGATAGCGGGCGACGATGGAGTTTCGACCGGTGGGGGTTGTGGCGCTGTGGCGCCAGTCGGATCAGGCCTCTGGGAGGCGACCTGATCTTGGGCATCAGAGGTTGCTCTCTTCCAGTTGGCCATCAGAGAGGTTCTTCTCCGGATCGGGATCCTTGTCTCCTTTCTTCAAGTTTTAATGGGACTTGAGGCCCTTCCTCTAGCGCCAATCTGTTGCCGCCGGGATCCGTCCTCCGACTCGGGCGCGGTCGATCTCCAGGGAGAGGAGTGCGGCGGACCTGCAAAAAAGGAAGCCCACACGCGGAGGGACACTGGGGGTGGTCCTCCGCGGAAGGCCCTCCGACGCTCAAGTCAGTGAGGAAGGAATCGACGATCAACCAGACAATGGGAGGTGGATCTCTCCGGGAGACCTCTCCAGGAGGCGGCCAATCAGAAGCTCTAGGAGGGGCAGAGCACCGACGAGCTACCGGGGGAGAGGAGCGAGCCCAGAGTTTTGTGTGCGTCAAGGGTCGCGTACCTGAGAGAATTTGAGAATCTGATACTTATAGACTGTCATCTGGATCTTGAGCGTCTTCTGGAAGGTTCAGAGGTTGTTACGATACGGAGGCCGACAGAATCAGGCCATTGTGGGGCCGTTAGGCTCCGTACTCGTTTGTTAAGGGATCGACGGCCGGGAGAGCTCCTCAACGCCTCGGGATCTGGTCAGGTAGGCGTGGGGCGGTTACAATAGGCTTTAGGCCACGTTCAGATATGATTCCTTGTCTAGGATGCCGCTCAGGTAGGTTCGGGCTCTCCCGCGTCAGGTTCCGCGGAGGTAGATGTTAGGTTGTGGATCGCTCGAAGGGGCCGAGCTACGGAAGCCCGGAGGGGCCGAGCTACGGAAGCCCGGAGGAGGCCGAGCTACGGAAGCCCGGAGGGGGCCGAGCTACGGAAGCCCGGAGGAGGCCGAGCTACGGAAGCCCGGAGGAGGCCGAGCTACGGAAGCCCGGAAGGGGGCCGAGCTACGGAAGCCCGGAAGAGGCCGAGCTACGGAAGCCCGGAGGGGGCCGAGCTACGAAAGCCCGGAAGAGGCAAAGGAGGAGGTCAGCCTTAGCCGCCTCGCACAAACATTAATGCAATGACGATTTTACCCCCCAACAATATATCATCATCCTCGCTGCAGCAAAGGCCAAACAAATTAACGGCATGAAGCTATTGCTCTTCTTCTTCTTGCTGTCCGTCCTCTCATCAGTCTCCACCATTCTATCCCAACCAGCAGTCCCGCGACGTCCTGTAATCTTCACCAGGGATGGCCAAAAGATCAGAGCAGGAGTTGAGTACTACATCCAGTCCGAACCTTCGTATGCTGTGTGGTATGGGTTTGAACCAGTACAGCTTTATACCGAAACCTGCGATAATCACGTGGGTCGAAAGAGGGACGGAGGAGTTGGGACGCCGGTCGTCTTAAAGCCGGCAAGCCCTGAGGACACGGTTGTGCGGCTATCGATGGATATAACCGTGGAGTTCGCCGCGCCGGTCGCCAACTGCTCGCAAACCACAGCGTGGAAAAGCGGGGACGCTGTTGAAGGCACAGGTTATAAACATATTGTCACCGGTGGTGTCGAGGGGAAGACAGGCTATTTTCGGATAGAAAGGGATGCGTCAGGATTAAAGCATAAGCTTGTGTTCTGTCCTACGGCAGCGTGTGAGGAGCTGGGTCTCATTGATGTGAATGGGAATAAGTATTTGGTGCTGAAAGGTGGTGAAAGCTTTACGGTTTCATTTGAAGCAGTGCCCCCCTCCCCCGTGAGTACTGATCCTTAATTTAGAGAATTGGCTCAAATAATAAACATGTTACGGTGCCCTCCAATTTTCATGCTGCTGTATTAAGTTATGGAAAGTATTAGAAATTTGGAATAAAAACTATGATGGGTACGTATGATGTTCATTTGCTCGATCTGATCAGTATGCTTTCTTTCTCTTCTTTCATAATTAATCATTATATATATATATATATTCAAAGGATAGATCTATTATATATTGTTCAAAATAAAATCCTGAACTGATCAAGAGGCTTGATTGAAAATTTTGGATAGATAGCAGATAATTAAAGACCAATGATCAGTTAGATTGACCTGTAAACAAAGCCTAAGCTATGGTCAATGATTCATGATCTAAACCAAAGTTGAAAGTTGGACTTATTTCAAAGCTAAAGTCAATGGCATGACAATTCTTGCTATCATTTATCCTATAATTAAATATTGATGTGTTGAAGTTTTATTTTGCTTAAATTAAGTAACATATATGTAATATAGAAAAATTAATGTATGGAAATTTACAAATAGAAATAGAATATTTAGAAAAAAAAATTTCTATGAATTTGAATAGAGCTTGTTTTGCTAGGAAATTAATCAAAAAATTTGTTTTCAATAATAAAAACACTATACAGTAATTGAATATTCAAAATTTTAATACTAAAATATCATCTTTTATAAATTGAATTTATAAAAAATTAATATAAATTTTATAAATATAAAAAATAGTTTTATGATAATTTTTAAATAAATTATTATATACATAAAATAATATTGGAGACTAAGAATGGAAATGGGGTGGAGCATATATTTCTTGTCCCTACCCTTGCTCCCATTTTTGTTCCCCATCCCCACCCCGATCTTCAAATGTACAATTATTTTTTCCCATCCCCATTCCACTTGGGGAATCCTCATTCTTCATTTATTTTCTTTTAATCATGCTCTCAACTTTGGGCACAATTCTACTATTAAAAAAAATCCATTTGAATCGATAAAATAATTAAAAAGCTTAAGTTTAAAATTTTAAGTTTAATATTTAAGAGCCTAAATCCAATATTTACATTCGAGGAAAATGATTAGGATGTGAAGATGAATTCAAGGATGGAGACTCCAATCTGAGTCCCCATCTCCAAATCAGTGGGTTCCAAAAATTCACCCAATTTGGAAATGATATGTAAGGAAAAAAGGACAATTTAGAAATTTTAATACAAATATCCTCACAATAAAGTTGATTGGATTTAAATTATATTCATACATGTTTGGAAAAATTTTGAATTTTAATCGAATTTGATGTTCATTAATGGGCTCGCATCTTTTTTGGCATTACACCATGTTATGTACCTCATTTGAATGCTGAATCAATAGTGTGATAGTTATAGCTGCTATAATTATTAGAATATGAAATTGATTTTGAAAATATCATAAAGAGTAAAAAGATTTTTTTATTTTTTATTTTTAATAAAAAGGAAAATAATATGATATATATTGCATGTACTTGACATTATGGAATTGATGTAAACAAAAATTCTTGAACATGAAGTAAAAGAAATTCTATATTTTATAAAATAAAAAAGTTTGATTAATAATTGATCTTGTTATGGAGCTTTCTTTGACATAGAACGGATTATGATACTATCAAAAATGTTTCCATAAGTATACAACATGGAATGATGGAAAAAAAAACTTTTGTTTAAACCGTAACTAATCATGTATTATCAGACAACATATATATATATGGATCTATGATGCATTACTGCTCGAATCAAAATATTGGGATTGAACTTGTCAATCGATTAAAATTTTTATATGTTTACATTATAAAAATTTCGGCCTCGAAATTGATAACTTTTATTAGAGAAAATTAAAAGTCCAGTTTTTGTCCCAAGGACTAACAATCAACTAAAGCTAACAGTTTTCAATCATTAACTATTTTAAGATACAAATAGTCGTGGATACTTTTCTTTCATTTCTTCTTCCAGTTCCCAAGTAGCCTCTCTTCAGAATGATTATTCCATTGCACCTTGACATAGGGAATGGTACGCCGTCTTAGAACTGATCTTTGCGGTCTACGATACGCAAAGGATGCTCTTCATATGATAAATCTTTCCTCAACTGTATAGGCTCATATGCTATGACATGGCTGGGTCAGAGATATACTTCCTCAGCATAGATACATGAAAAACATTGTGTACCCCAGATAGAATCGGAGGCAGTGCCAGGCTGTAAGCAACCTCTCCAACTCTGCTCAAGATCTCAAAAGGTCCAATATAACGTGGACTCAGCTTTCCTTTAATCCCAAATCTCATCACATCTTTGGTTGGTGATACCCTTAAGAAGACATGATCCCCAACCTGGAATTCCAATTCCCTTCTTCTGACATCAGCATAGCTCTTTTGCCTGCTCTGAGCTGTACGAAGACGCTCCCTGATCAAATGCACCTTATCTACTGTTTGCTGAATCAGCTCAGGGCCTAGCAATTTCTTTTCCCCCACGTCATCCCAACATATAGGAGATCTGCACCTCCTACCATACAGAGCTTCAAATGGAGCCATCTGGATGCTGGCTTGGTAACTATTATTATATGCAAACTCCACCAAAGGTAAGTGGTTATCCCAAGCTCCACCCAAGTCCATCACACAGGCTCGCAACATGTCCTCCAGAATCTGTATGGTCCTCTCTGATTGTCCATCTGACTGGGGATGATAGGCTGTACTAAAGTTTAGTTTGGTTCCCATGGCCTTATGAAGGCTCTTCCAAAACTGGGACACAAACCTGGTATCTCTATCTGATACAATAGATACCGGAACACCATGGAGTCTCACGATCTGTTCAATATACAAATTAGCCAATCTTTCACTAGAGACCCCAACTCTGAAAGGTAGGAAATGAGCTGATTTTGTTAGTCTGTCCACAATGACCCAAACTGCATCGTTGCTCTTAGGAGTTTTGGGCAGACCAGTCACAAAGTCCATTGTAATCTTTTCCCATTTCCACTGTGGAATCATCAGAGACTGAAGAGGTCCCTGCAGGCCTTTGATGCTCGGCTTTCACTTGCTGACACACCAAGCACTTGGCCACATACTGAGCAATCTCCCTCTTCATGCCTTTCCACCAAAAATTTTCCTTTAAGTCTCTGTACATCTTAGTGCCACCTGGATGCACAGTATAGGGAGAGTAGTGAGCCTCTTTCAAAATTTCAGCCTTTAGCTCTTCACTGTTTGGCACACAAAGTCTTCCTTCAAATTTCAGGGATCCATCTTCCATTATATAAAATTCATTCTGAACTCCTGATGTACCACTTCTTTAATCCTTTGTAGATCTGGATCTTCCATCTGGGAGGACTTGATTCTGTCAACTAAGGTCGGCTGGAGTACAAGTGCTGCAATAAGTCCATCAGACTGCTGTACTCTCAGACCAACCTCCCACTTCTCCAGATCTCTCAATACGTGAGGCTGGGAGGTAATCATAGCAGCTAACTCAGAAGAGGATTTTCTGCTCAAGGCATCAGCTACTACATTGGCCTTCCCAGGATGATACTGTAGATTCAGGTCATAATCCTTCAATAGTTCCAACCACCTCCTCTGCCTTAAATTCAGCTCCTTCTGTGTGAATGTATTTTAAACTCTTATGATCTGTATACACATCACACGACACTCCATATAGATAATGCCGCCAAATCTTCAGAGCAAAAACCACAGCAGCCAATTCCAGGTCATGAGTAGGATAATTTTGCTCATAAGGTTTCAGTTGTCTGGAGGCATAAGCTATCACTCTTTCATTCTGCATCAAAACACATCCCAATCCTTTTCGAGAGGCATCAGTGTATATAGTAAAACCTTCAGATCCCGTTGGAAGAACAAGAATGGGAGCTGACACCAGGCGCTGCTTTAACTCCTGGAAACTTTCCTCACACTCACTGTCCAGTCAAACTTCACTCGCTTTTGGGTTAAGCGAGTTAGGGGTAGAGCAATGCGAGAAAAATTCTCCACAAATTTTCGGTAATACCCGGCTAATCCCAAGAAGCTTCTGACTTCTGCCACATTGGTAGGTCGGCTCCAGTTAGTGATAGCTTCAATCTTTTTCGGGTCCACAGATACACCATCTTTAGAGATTATATGACCCAAGAAAGATACTTGATCCAACCAAAATTCACACTTCTTCAGCTTGGCATAAAGCTTCTTCTCTTGCAGAATCTGTAGCACAATTCTCAGGTGGTCCTCATGCTCCTTATGGCTCTTGGAATATATCAGAATATCATCAATGAAAACCACCACAAACTGATCCAGATATGGTTTAAAAATTCTGTTCATTAAGTCCATGAATGCTGCTGGGGCATTAGTTAACCCAAACGGCATCACCAAGAACTCATAGTGGCCATATCTGGTTCTAAATGCTGTCTTTGGTACATCCCCTTCTTTGACTTTAAGCTGATGGTACCCGGACCTAAGATCAATCTTTGAGAATATCCGGGCTCCTTGAAGTTGATCAAACAAGTCGTCAATCCTTGGCAGAGGATACTTATTTCGCACTGTTACTTTATTGATTCCCCGGTAATCAATGCAGAGTCGAAGACTGCCATCCTTCTTCTTAACAAATAGAACTGGAGCACCCCAAGGAGAAGCACTGGGTCTAATAAATCCTCGATCTAGGAGCTCTTGCAGTTGATCCTTCAGTTCTTTTAGCTCAGCCGGGGCCATACGGTAAGGGGCCTTTGATATAGGCCCAGTTCCAGGAACTAGATCAATAGAGAACTCGACTTCCCGATCAGGAGGTAAATTAGTCAAATCCTCAGGGAAGACATCTGGAAATTCTCGAGCTATGGAATATCCTCCAACTTGGTCTCTTCTTGCTGAAGGTCCTTGACTACAGCAAGAAATCCTTGACCACCACTCATCAAATACTTTCCAGCCTGCATCGCTGATATGAACACTGAGGCTAGGTGTTTCTGACCACCAATAAAACTGAATTCAGGCTGGCTTGGAATTTTGAAGTTGACAGTCTTCCTGAAGCAGTCTACTGAAGCATGATTGGAGGCCAACCAATCCATTCCAAGGATAACATCGAAAAACTTCAGTGGAAGGACAATGAGATCAGCATTCAACCTCCTATTCTCCAAGATAATTGGGCAAGATTTGCATACTGTGCCAACTTTCATAACATCTCCATTTGGAAGCGCAATATGCAGCTCTTGCTCTAGAGGAATAGGTGTCAATGATGCATTCTTGTCAAGATAGATGTCAGATATGAAAGAATGCGTAGCACCCGGGTCAATTAAAGTTTGAGCGTAAGCAGTACCTACTTTAATCATTCCTATCACCACAGAATTAGATGTGGCAGCGTCCTGCTGAGTGAGGTTGAAGACCCGTCCCTGGGTCCTCGGTGGCTGCTGCTGCTGTTGCTGGCTCGTTCCTTGACTTGAAGAAGGCTGATGATCCTTCCGAAAGGGACATGTAGCAATCTTGTGATCAGTTTTCCCACAGCCAAAGCAGGCACCAGTCACTCTGCGGCAAGGCTTTCTAGACCTCCTGGTTGGCCAGCATTACCAATGGGAACTCTCATCATTTTGTCGACTTCTAGTGCGACGTGCCATTCTTATTCCTGATAAATTAGTTGTAATTAATATCACTGTAAGCATTAATTGTTAGGCTTTAAAAGCATAATATCTGAGATTCCTTTAAATTTATAATTTGTCTATGTCACTCTAGTGTTTTGCCTAAAGTGTCATCATGTATATGTCCCTAATGTCTGGCTCTGATACCACCTCATGGGCCATGGATCCACCTTATCCTTCTTGCTTAACCGGTTAGTGGGACCAAAATATTGTATTTCGTTAGAAGCTGGGTGGATCCAATTGCAACCGGGTGGGACCAGATCCACGTCGCCATGGGCAATTGATCACAACCACCAGGCAGGCAGGATTCTTGAAGGTTCTGGCTCCATCCCCCATGGATGTAGCATAAACACTAGTATATCCAGTATTCATGAAAGCATCCATCCATCTTATTATAAACCAGTGGGACTATTAGGAGGGGCAGAGGCGATGTCCTCGTCGTCAGAGGCAATTGATCACAACCACCATGTTCTAGAGGTGCCCCCACAAGTTCAAGAGGTGGCTATCCCCATGGATGTAGCACTTTGCCCTGTGTGGCACTTAGCTCCTGCACTTCCGATTGGTGCGAGGCTCTGATACCACTAAAGCTGTCACGCTCCAGTCCCAAAATTCGAACTAGGATGACAACCCGCCGTATGCCAAGCATGCAAGGCATCTCGAACTTTATCACATAAATCAATATAAAGTAAATTTTACATCCATGATTTATTACAAACCATAATTATCAGTCTTGGGCTATCTGCCCTACACTCTGAACTAAATCAATATAATAAAACTAAGTCTTCTTAATAGAAACTCCTTCTATCTCAATTATCCTTCTTCATTCCTGAGGCTCTGAAAAACATTATGAGAATTTTATGAGCTCACACTCAATAAGTAAGCCTAATATAATTTTAAAATTTCATTTATCAGGCTATCATCAGGTTCATGTCATCAGATCAATTAATTTAAAACTTAATTCAATAACAATTACTAGAATATATGCGATGTAAACAAAACATTGCTTATACTGTCATTATTTTTTCTTTATGTATCCCACGGCCCTACAATACACATCATGTGTATCACTCTTAAATATCCCCTAAGAGGAAGGGTCCTGGTACCAGTATTCTGTCATCTGTCATGTGATAATCTGTCATGTAATAATGTGATAATCTGTCATGTGAGAATCTGTCATGTGATAATCTGTCATGTGAGAATCTATCATGTGATAATCTATCATGTGAGAACCGCGGCGACACATAAAGTTTTACTGTCATTATCATAATTTATCATATTATCAAATTAACATAATTATATTTAACTGTAAGTTCACAGTTCATAAATTAAATAATTAATAAAATTATAATACTTGACTTACTTACCATAGTACACGAATTTCAATTGATAACCCAGCTAATTGAATGCCTGGGAACCTACATAATCATTTTTCATTATTAAATTTCTAAAATCTGAATTATAAAATAATTCTTAAACTCTACCCAAACCACTTCACGGGCCCAACTTTGGGCTTGAATATCTCTCAATGTATACACCCAAATAGGGAAATAAAATTATCCCTTAAAACTAGAATCAATCCTGATTCGGGCCATATATTCACTTTACCATTCTCGGCCCGATACAGGGCCCAAAACGCTGCTCAAACTGGGCTCCTGAATCGGCCCAATAAGCCCAAATCGCCAAACGGCCCAACCGGCCCATTATTCATCATTAACCCCCCGCTCCTCTGTTTCAGAAGAAACAGAGGAGCTGAGAGCCGTGCCGGCGGCCAGGGCCATCGCCGGCCAAATTGGAGGCAGTCCGGCCGTCATTGGTCGGACCATGGCTGGTCGCCGCTGCGGCCAGCCTCCTCCACCCTCTCTCTCTCATCAATTCATCACCTTAAATCTTTCTTTTTTCTTTCATTGCTCGCGTGTCTTCCACGGTGCCGGCGCTAATTCCGGCCAAATTGGCATCGGTCCAGCCGCCATTGGCCAGACCAAAGCCGGCCGTCACCGCGGCCGACCTCCCCTTCCTCTCTCTATCTTCAATTTCTCTTTTATTCCTCTCTTTCTCTCTCACTGTCTTCCGTGGCCAAGAATCGCGCCGGCGGCACAGCCGGCCGGACCTCCATCAGACGCACGCCCGGTGCCAGTGGAGGTCTTCGACCAAGGCTCAGGCCCGGCGAAGCGGCGAGCACACCGCCGGGCCCGAAACCAAGGATCGGACCTCCGGTAGTTTGTTCCAGGTCACCTCTCTCTCCCTCCTCCGCTCTCTTCTCTCTCACACTGTCCTCCGGCACGCCACCGGACGCCGCCCCCGATGCCGGTGGGGTTGTCGGCCGGGGCTCAGGCCGGCGAGGCGGCGGGCATGCCACCTGGCCTGAACCAGTGTCGGCACAGGGAAAGGGAAGGGGGCTGGGTTCTGTAACCCGGTTCCTCCCTGTTCTCTCCCTTTTTTTAACTTTCTCTCTCTAACCTTCTCTCTCCCATGCATGGATAGGGGACTTACCAGAGGCAGGCGCGCTGGGGAAGAAATGTCCGCATGAGAAGATGATGAGAAGGGGCATCCACATATGATGGGAAGGAGGTTTCCACATTATCTTTTATAGGCAATGCAGAGTCCCCAAATCAAGGGACTCTGTAATTAGATATACTTGGAGTTCAAATATCTAGAGTCTATCATCTGATCTCGTGATAACTCTCACGAGCAGTTGAGAAATCTATGGGATTACAATGAGTTTATGCAACTAACAAGGTAGCTGGCAACTGGCCTTCTGGTTTCCATCTGTTGCCTAAAAAGTCTCCTTAATTGGGAATGAACAACTATTTCTTTGATCGCTGACATCAGGGTGATTGTCGTAAAATCTGAATAAATATGAACTCAGATCCATATGCAACTCCATTTTGATGAGAAATGATCTATTCCTGAACCAAATTATATTTTCAAAATTGCTATTAACATGATGATGAATAAACTGATTTACTAGAAGACCTTTTTGATAGTAGGAGAGATTCAATCTTTAAATCCAACTTCCCTTCCCCGTTTAGTATCCATTCATGAGGGCAAGTGTTGATCATATAACTAAAAACAATAATTGTTAATTTGTTATTCTCACATCCACCTCCTAACTGCAATTAAATTCTGTGCATCATTAATGACAGAAACCTAGTAAACAAGGAGTGGTGCAGCTCCTGAAGGTCAAGTCCTTGGTAAATGAATACAAGATATATAGACATGTGGATATAAGGTAAAGTTCATAAACTTCCAACAGATACTTTAAAACAAATGTATCAGTCTGCATTAGCAGTTTTGGTCCTTTCCTCCTCTAGTGGATTAAATTAAAGGCATAACCAAATGGACCCAACCATTTACGTATCTATTGGGTTCATGCAGTGCATCATCATTATTCATGATATTTCTGCAGTTCCTAGAAATTTGGTTATACAAATTCAAATGCCACCATAGACCTTCTCTATGACTTAATGTATTTTGTCCATGACTATTTGATCACCATATGAGAAAATTATGAAATTAGTTGTATTTATCATGAATAGGTTCATGAAGGCAAATTAGTGAATAGACGGATGGAAATGCCATCCAACTACATATAGTTCCAATTTTAGAGTAGAATGGACTGTGGAACCCTCAAAGGCAAAAACGCTATTTTGATCATCTTTTCATTTAAGAGCTAAAATATCATATCAATCATATTTCTTTGATTGAGATGAATATAAAGAAATACACTAGTAAATAATTTCAAGAGCTTCACCCTTTAAATTTCCTTGCCTCTCCTTGGGTAAATCATTTATTCATGATGAAAATTTTAGACATGACAACAGATAAATGATGATTAATGGCTATCATGAAATGCATCCCTCCTATCATCTTCCCCCTATCAAATATAGTTGATGATCAATAAGATGTAGCTAACTATGAAGAAATGGGAGGTGCATCAAGGTCACAGCTGTATGATTGAAGAAATTGAGTTCACTGATCATGTTATAATCAAGGCAATTATAAAGAGAACATTTTTTTTTGCATTTTTGAGGTATCAATAATCTTACCAATGATGGTACCGTACCAACTCATGGCATCCATCCCTTAATACAGGCATAGAAAACAGAGATGGGTATGTTCTGAAGGTTATGATTGTATCAGAATAGTATGGCCAGCAAGGACCAATATGTGCTGGAACTCAAGACAATGGAAAGAATGCTTTAGTCCCAATGGTTATTTGACTGAATCATTTAGAGACATATGAGCAGGCACAATGTGAGGAAGAGCACAAAATCGCATTTAGAGACATGATGCACCAAGTGGCTTACTTATAAGGTGATAAAAGGGAAGCTAGGCAAGAGCAGTGATGCCTCAGATCCCAGCATTTGAAAATCTTATGAAGCTTTTAACTCTCTCTCTCTCTCTCTCTCTAACGTGCGTGCGCACACACACAAAGTATCATATGAAATGTTTCGCATCAACATCATAACGCATATTCCTTTTTGTGGTCCATACTACCGAGAGAAGTCATATAACAAAGGGCTACAAGCATGGTATGTCACACCGGTAATGTACCGCCTCATACCGGACATGCCATAACCGCATTAATACCGAACAGAGACTCGGTATAAGGTGCATATTGAGTCTTAGTACACTGAGTTGACCTGCATATCAGATGTACTGACATTGCACCAAAGTAGTAATGGTACAGGATTAGGTATCGAGGCACCAAAGTAGTAACGGTACAGCACATATTGCTCTCAAGTAGAAAATGAAAATCTTAAGTAGAAATGAAAGAGGTATAGAAATGCTTCTAAAGAGCTTCATGATGATGAAAGTTCAAAAAATTAAACTCTTTCAATGCTCAATTGCATTTGTTCAGAAGGTACAACTCTTAAAACTAAAAAGGCACATAAATAAGTATAGGCTTTTAAATAGTTACTGAGGCAATGAGAAGAAGTTATTTGTAGACCCCCCTACAGCTATGGTGGCTGAAGCAATGGTAATGGGAGCTTACAAATGGGCCAATAGCTAGCATTGGAAGTCATCATTTAGTCATTGGAAGCTGCAACTCTAAGATTGATAAGACCAATGGATGAGTGTCACTTAAGGCCCTAAATTCCACTATTGGAACAAACGTTTAGCTTTCTGTGTGGGTTGTTTCGGAGATCTTAATAAGCTAAACCTGATGATCAGAAAAACAAATGTGAAGAAAGAAAATCTTCTCAGTGCTTATGCAATTTAAGCTCATGAAACTTAAAGAGCACCATGCCAAGATTCACTAGCACCTGGATGGCAAATAAAATAATATATCCTGGTATGAAGTAATCTGCAGGCTCCTAGAGAGCCTTACAGGTTCCCTTTGTTGCTGGACTCGTCTATTATGGAGCCAATATGACATGCTGGGCCTTGCTTGGTTGCAGAATTTTCATTGCTTGTTATGTTTTGTCAGGCTGAAACCTCCAATTCTTCTTTGATTCTTCCATCTCTTTTTCTTCCGACTCTTCTTTTGGGTGTTCCTCCACCCTGATTTCATATCCATAACATCTTTTCCATGAATATCTGGGTGAGTTTTACCATGTCTGCCCCAAGAAAGAAGTAAACTAGAAAAGGACATCCCAGTCACGAGACTCCTGCTACTGTGGCGTTTAGAGCATTCTAAAAGCTAGAAAAGCCAAAGGAAATCAATTTAACCTTCAATTCTTTCTCAGGAAAAAATAAAATATAAAAATCTATTTAGCCCTGAAAATTTAAACAAAACGCAACAGCTAGCAGACAATGATTAAAAGACAAAAGATAAAAGATTTTGTTTACAACCTCCCAAGTCACAACTTACTTGGTGTCGGAATCATCCTGATTTGGGGACGAACATGCAAGAGCTTGAAAAAAATCTGCCCTTCAGGAACGAACTTGTCAAGAGCCCACCTGAGTGCATATTTGCTCTTTTTATTTCCATTAACTGCCACCGCAACAACCAGACAAG